>JZLH01S0259980.1:29019-44973 GCA_001188425.1 Eucidaris tribuloides | reverse complement strand
AAAAAAAAAAATGGTGATGCTACAATGGACTTTGTTAATAATAATAAATCCGTTGATGCCCCCGTTAATCACACTATGCAATATTAACGCTCCAATTTATTCCCCTTGAACCAAGTCGAAGTCATATATAATTAAAGTATTGCCTAAGTTAAAGAACTTATAAAAAGTGAAAGTCTCTTTTTCTTTCCTTTTCAAAGGTCAAAACTTTTTTCTCATTCCCAATGATTTCAACTCTGCATGCAGAGTTTGTTGACTCTATTTCTCATGACCTGTGTTCAGAAGATTTCACAGCCAGCTTAAGTTTCGTAAACTAATTATTAGTAATGTTAGACAATTGTTTTAGTGTATTATAATCCTGATTATTTTTCTTTTCTTTTCTACTTACATGTAGGTTGATGAAATTGAAGCTATGTCTGCCATATATGGAGATGAATGGTGTGTTGTAGATGAAGGTAACAGAATGTTCTGCATTTCTGTAGCAGATGAACAAAAACAATTTAAAGTCTGCATACAGGTGAGTACTATTGCATTGATATGTGACTCTCTTAAACTCTAAATGTGTGTCTGGTGCAATTTTGCTCCTAAAACTTTATCCCTTCAGCAAGTGCCAATGGTATAAAAGAATGACAGTAAAACAATTAGTTTTCTTAATTTTATACAGTATATTAGTAGCAGAGGGCAATCCTCACTAAATCTTATAAAAGAGTGAAAGGTTTGCACTGGATATTTTCCTCCAAGTTGGAGGTTTAATCACCAATTTTTTGTGTGAAACAGGAAAAACATGCACATTTTCTATATATTTGTGGATCTCCTTTGTTTGGAAATATACATGTATAACTTCTCAAAATTCATGGTAACTGTAAAAATCAACTTTAAAAAAAGGGTAAATTATTTATCTACAACTTTTGTACACACTTTTTCATGCATGTATGGGTAAGTACATACATGTATGTCTGGCTAATATACTCTTCAGCTGTTATAGAAAATAGATATAAACAAGTCTAAAGCAGTGATCTTACATTTTACAGACCATACAAGTCCTATAAATTGCCATTTGTTTGTTTTTCTTTTGCTTTATGATTTTTGTCCAATTATTGAAATTGAAGAAGGTTAAGGTTACATGTACCTTTTTTAATTAAAGAAATATATTTGCAAGTACATATATGGCTTCTTATCTTCTTCATATCTATTACATTACAACTGCTATCGGTATTATCAAATGTTTCACATATTGTAGATAGACTGATAGATAGAAAGATAGATACAATAGATAGATAGATAGATAGATAGATAGATAGATAGATAGATAGATAGATAGATAGATAGATAGATAGATAGACAGACAGATAAATGGGTAGATACATGTAGATGTTGTTTGTTTTTGGTATGCAGGTTTTACTTCCCAATGAGTATCCGAGTGAGGCATCTCCTATTTATCAGCTAAAGTGAGTTTACTGTTTATTCATGTCTTACAATATATGTACTGTTATTTGTAAACATATATCTTACATAACTGTCTTGACTCTTACAACAATAATGAGGAGGAGGGATCCATTCAAATATATAGCAGAATATTGTTTGCCTTGCCATATTTTTGTGTTTCCATTTGTTATATTTTACTTCAGATTTTAGATGGACAGTGAACTACTGTGAGAAAAGAAAAATCACATTCAGCAAATTAAAAATTAAGTTTATGGGAACTTTCAGAACATGGAAAAGTAATTTAAATAAAAAAATGCACATGTGATACACACTTCCACAATACCCCCTCTGACCGCCTTTGAATCATAATAGTCATTGCCATGTCAGAAACAAACATTTGCATAAAAACATATGATGTTGTTGTAGGCAGGTGTATGTGGTAATATGCAACAGCAAATAATTCTGTCTATTACTCTATATAGCTCAAGTGTGACAGGATGGTGATGTCCCAACTGGAATATAATAATGATGGGAGCGAAGCGTGGTGTTTGAGTGAAAATGAGATGGGGATTCTGAGAAGGACTGAGAGAGCAATGGTGAGAGCGATGTGTTGTGTGAAGCTGATGGACAGGAAGAAGACTGAGGATTTGATGCAAATGTTGGGTTTGGAAGAGACGGTGGATCACATGGTGAAGGCAAACAGAGTACGTTGGTATGAACATGTGTTGAGGAGGGATGTTGATCATGTTTTGAGAAGGGCGCTCAAGTTTGAGGTGGCTGGTCAGAGGGGAAGGGGCGACCGAAGAAGACATGGAAGAAGCAAGTGGTGGAGGAGAGTAGGAGGGTTGGGTTGAGGGAGGAGGATGCGCCGAATAGAATAAAGTGGAGGGAGGTCGGGGACTAAACCGGATTTAAAACCTGGATTACTACAGACTACTTCTAATGGAGGTTTTGTTTTCAGAGGCAGGGCTTAGCATCATACAAAAGAAAATGTTTAAAAAATGTTTTAAAATTAAATTTATTATACTATAGATTTTCATGAAACAATTAGTGATTTGGTGATGTACAGACTAATAAGCATCTTAACCAGGGCTCCACACTAACATTTTTTTTTACTTGCCCTTTGGGCAAGTAAAATATCACATTTTAGAATTTTACTTGCCCGAAAGACAAATTTACTTGCCCGAAAAAAATAATAAAAATAATTACAAATTATTACTTCTCACTAAATCTAACCGGTAAGGCCTTTTTAATGGCATTGGAAGTTTACTATTCTATTTCTGAGATTTGTAAAAGAATAAAGATAGTGTATTCATGAATTTATTAATTTTACAATTCTACACAAATAGGTCAGCCTGCATTCTGATAGATGGCCATTGTTTGCGCTCCATAGTATGCCATACTCGCTCCTTTGCACAGAAGAGCACAACACATTAATAGCTTCCATGCAGGGGAAGAATTATTTCTTTTCTTTCTACAAGATCCGTTTTCAAAGTTTCAAAATGGATAGGGGCATACAAACTAAGCCTGAGTCAAAACGTTTAAACGACGTTCACACAAACGTTAAAAAGCAAAACGTTTTTCAATTTTACAATCCGTTTAAACCCTTAATTATCAACATATGGGAAAGTACCAGTTACTATAAGTTGATGACCATTTTTAATGCTTTTTGGCCATGGTTTTATGACGGTGACCTCAATTTATGTGAAAATACCCAACTGCTGTGTTTCCACTGTCACACACCATGTAGGGTCCATGCACACACACACCTATTACCACCAGCTCTCTCAATCTTATAATTCCAGACATTTTTTTTTCTGTCAGTCTCCAGACAAGGTCACAAGTTGCTGTCATAAAACTAGTCTATATGACATACACCACATTGCTATTACATGTAAGTTAAATTGATAAGACCTGTAGAAAGAGAAGTTGAAAACACTGCATGTTAACATCAAGTTGCCTCCCTATACTGTCAGGGAAAGGACACAAGAAAAATATTATTCCTCAAGAATTGAAACTTTTTCATACCATTACATTAAAATACACTTGTTGTCGAGTCTGATGTTCAGGTTAGTTGTGACATTTATGTTTTATTACCTCTTCCACATAAAGCTGAGTCATGTGTGACCACTCGGTGACAGCCCGTCAATCACAAGTACCCCCTCTGGTGCATGCTTTGTTACTCAACTGATTACTGTACCAGTGTACTTTAGTGTTATACTCAATATAAGAACCCATAAATTACAACCAGGTTTCAACGGTTTGAAACGTTTTTATGACCAGTCAAAACGTTTCACATACAAAACTTAATGACTCAGGCCTAATACAAACATAATTATCTAAATTGTTATTTGATAATTGTTTAGATTTCTTCCAAGTGTTGTTGGTACGTCTTTAACAGTGAAAGTGTGTTAATGATATGAGTTACACCTGCTAACTTTAGGAAGCACAAATCAGTCATGATAATTTGGAGAAGAAATCAGTAATTTCTGTGTAGCTTTATAAAATCAGATCAGCAGAATTTATCTAACATCACATCAATTTAAATTAAATACAAGCCCTGTCACAAATGTTGTTAAGGCAGAAGAAAAATCTATAGGTCTACACTAGTTTTTGTAAAAATTTATTTGAAAACTTGCCACACTTCATCCAAACATCAGTCTCCTAACTCTCTTCACATTTTAATAAATGACAAAACATGTTTTAGGGAACTTGCGGTAGGTGATTCACTGAACATTGAATCATAAATTGTAACAGATTTCCTTTCAACACTAGTTATCTGACCATTCCAAATGATTCAATTCCATTGGGATTCAGTTGGGAAGCCTGGAGTAATCACACTCCCTTGACACTCATGTTGCTTGTCAATTGTCAAATCATGTTTAGACTGCAAGGTCATTTGACAAATAAACGCCGGTCAACACAATCCTGGGCCTGTTGAATTTTGGAGGACAAAATCCATCTTATAATGTGATGTGTCTTTATGACTAAGTCTAACTAGTAACATGTGTTGAAAAGTTGAACACTTTTTATGCAAGCTCCGCGCCTGATAGGATGCACAGACTTCACGGGCAACGACAGTGTAGGTCCAGGCAAGTCAAGCCAGGTGACAAGGCCAGGACAATGGCGATCTGCCGATCATCAACACAGTGACTGAGTATCGAGTTTGGCAATAACTTACATCATTTTCCGTCCCAGGTATTCCAAACTCTCCAAACGGATGCCAGTTTTTTTATATTCATGGTCAATGTGATAATTTGGAGAACATAAAAGTAAACTTCCGATCAACGAGGTTCGTACCGTGCACACACAAATGTAAACGAATGGGACTACATAAAAATTTATAGCACCAGCAAACAAGGTAGCCTGTGTGACAGCTGAGAGAGCTGATTTGTGATTTGCTATTGATCCGATTGTAGAGATATTGACGAACACACACACACAAGCAGCAGTAAACACACACATAGATTTATATACTTGCTTCGATTTTCCGTGCGCTAGCTAGTTACGGTACGTACGGACGTGGGTATCGAGAACTGCCACACTTCCCGCTCAGCTAGCAAGCAAATGAAAGTGGCGCGGCTGTTTCTCTGAATGATCGCATGCGTTCTTAATCACAAATATCAGAGCGCAATTTCAGAGCTTGCCAGAACGAAAGTGCTTAGGTTTTTTTTTCCTGAGACAATCAAAATTTACTTGCCCGATCGGGCAAGTAAATTTCATAATTTTGATATTTTACTTGCCCGACATAAGATTTTACTTGCCCCGGGCAAGCGGGCAAGTGCTAGTGTCGAGCCCTGTCTTAACAGAAGACATCATGGATTACAGGGTCTGTGATTTAAAAACACATGATCCATACATGATTGTATACTGGTACAGTAGACTTCATACGCGTACGCGGGGAGGGGGGTGTTTGGGGTGTTAAACACCCCATTTTTGGCCAATGGAGGGGTGTTAACACCCCAAAAACACCTTCTCCTTTTTTCCAGGTAATAAATTCATTTTTTGTCAAAAGGGGGGTGTTTTAAATTTCCAAAAACCATGGAATCATGAAATAAATGTTGATTTTTCTTTAGCAGGCGGCAAAATGTAGCCATGCTTAGCGACTTTTCAGCAGGTTGCGTGACCGGAAAAATTTTGGACTTAGGATTTGGAGTGAAAAATTTTTCGTCACTACCACCCCCATCCTCCCACCCCCCGCTGAGTGAGTTTTCGGTGGCTGGCGTGACCAGGAAATAAAATAGACCTAGGATTTGGCCGTGGAAGAACACCCCCCTTTGCAACATCCTGCGTATAGGCATGGTGGGCTTTTACTAAACACTCGGGTCGTGTCACGTTCAAAATTACTCGCGTTTTGGATTTTGGTGTGAATTTTTTTGTAATGGGGTCTTCAAACAGAGAAACACACTGGGAAAATGATAAAATTCCAATTGAAAAGCTGGGTTTCATATCAAATGAGTAAAACATATTTAACTTTATTTAAGCACACAACACATATTCCAAGATGCAGGTATTTGCAGTGATGCCAACCAGTACGGATTTTTCCAGGGCAGTTCTGGTCTTGTTAGAGAAACTAGGCGGTACGTTCAACAACAAAAACATAGTATACAAATATGTACTGCCATTAGAGGGTCTGGTTAAAACTATGGGCCCCGAGGTGACTGCAATAGTACTATTTTGCTGAGGGGCGCAGCCCCGAAGCAAAATAGTATCATTGCAGTCACCGAGGAACCATAGTTTTAAACCAGACCCTCTAATTGCAGAATATATTTGTTTTATATACTGCATTCATATATTTTTGTTCAGTGATTGGTTAAAAGTATGATTAGATCTACATGATAACACATACAATTATTTTATAAAAGAATATAATATAATAATTCGCTAGCACAGAAAACGCTGCATGAATGCACGCACGCAATAGGGTCAAATCGCGTCGCGAGCTGTCGAGCTAGCTAGTCGGTCACGGGTGGGGCAAATAGTATAGCGCCCTCATCGTTGACAGATTTAATGTACTATCGGACTCGACAATGTACTATGGGACTCGATAAGAGTCATGAGAGTCCGATAGTACTTTGCTATGTACTCTCCGCTCCTAGACTGACAGAATAGTGTGTTTATTTTTAATCACGTGACATACTTTTAACCAATCAATGAACAAGAATATATGAATGTGGTATATAAATTATAATAAGTATAGAACATGAATGACCAAAATAAATTAAACTACTGAACCAAATTCCATGGTTATTGAAGTGATTTGAATGCAATGCCCAAATTTAATGGAAATGCCATGTTTATATTAACTGGTGAGTGACGAAACAAAAGGTTTGTTTTATTCATGCTTTTCCTCATAAGAAACCTTTTGGTTCAGGTGTTTCTAATATTTTTTCTCATTCGAACTCTAATCTCATTTTTTTTATTATGTAACCTTTTTATTGTTAACCGTACCACTTAATAACTGTAATAAGACCAGACCTCCCGGAAAAATCCGTACTGGTTGGCATCTCTGTATTTTGTTACCTTTGATTCCAATTACGCTTGTGTGTTTATGCCTGGTAGAAGTAGAAAAGAAACCCACATACCAAATACAGGTGTTCAGTGTATATTGCATAAATGATCAGAGTTTGTTTATAAGCCTGGGACTAAAGAATCTACACATACCAAACGCAGGTTTTTAGTGTACATTGCATGGGTTGGAATTTTGTTTTTCAGTCTGGGGAAGCAGAGAACATTCCACCAAACCCAGGTGTGTCTTGTTGATTGCATGATGACAATTATATAATATTGGATGGCCTTGAGGTGGACACAAGAAAATATTGTACGACTTGTGAGAAATATTGGACGAGTCGCAGACGAGTCCGATATTTTCATAAGGAGTACAATATTTTCTGTGTCCACCGAAAATAAGCCATCCAATATTATTATTTTTATCTAAATCCACTAGAAATTTATCAAATTAGAAATTTAACTAAATCCTCTCCAAATCTCTGAAATCTAATTGAGTTTGTCAATGGCTATCCACTGATTTCATTTTTTGTGAGACAAGTTATTCCTCTTATCCATCAAAATTCACATCTTTCTCCACATTTAGTAAATTAAGCAAAATACCCACATTATACAGAAATGACGATACAATGATTTATTTTGTTTTAATTCTTAGTTATATGTTGTATAAGTGGAAAACTGGATCAACTTGTTAGCCACAAGCATCAGTCAGCCACGGGTTAACACAAAAGTTCCCGGATGTGTACAACATTTTTCCTCATTGTACAACATTTTCCGATGTACCCTCTCGTCTAACCGCGGCGCGTATACGCGCATTCCTTTGCGCGCGAGATACGCGTTAATATCACAGCGCTTGAAACCCCCTATTTAGATAACAATTATTATTATTGTGTGTGTGTGTGTGTGTGTGTGTGTGTGTGTGTGTGGCAAGCATAGCTGTTGTTATTTGCATGACATGTTTATTCATGTTCAGAGTCAGGGAAGAAAAGAATAAACACATACAGGATGGCTTTAACTAATTCATTTGTTTATTATTCCCTCGCCCGACGAAGTCGGGAAGGGATGCCGCCGTCCGTCCGTCCAAAACACTGGTTTCCATTCAATAACTTTAATAATGTTGGATGAATTTTCATGAGATTTGGTATGGAAGTACATGATATCAAAATACAGCCCAAGTTCGATTTTGGAGGTTGTAGCTCAAAGGTCAAAGGTCGTAGCTCATTAAATGCGAAAACTGATTTCCGTTCGATAACTTTACTAATATTTGACGGATTTTCATGAGATGTGGTATGAATGTACATGATATCAAAATACAGCCCAAGTTTGATTTTGGAGTGTGAAGGTCAAAGGTCATAGCTCAATAAATGCGAGAACAGGTTAATCTAAATGTCTGGGAGCCAGACTAGGGCATATGTAGCTTTGCCCATAAACTGTTTAAAGTGATAGTAAAGACTTCACACAGTCTTGTATCAAATGCCTGTAGAGCATACTATATTTATGGTTTATAATTAAGCTTCAAATTAATCTTCCACGTTTTCACATTCCTCACTCTACAGGCTGTGAGAACTTTCAGGTAATACTTTGTAATCATAATTAGTGGTCATCTAGAATTTCTACAGATGACTGTTTGATGAATGCGATACCGTTTGGACAGAAATGAAGGCTGTGAGGTTATTACCACCAAGCCATTACCTGTATCTCTGTGGCAGGTTTTGTCTTGACAATGTTTGACTGAAGTAAAAAGTTTTTCTTAAAGGTTAGTGACATGATTGGGAACACTTGAAAATGCCTCAAGAACCAAATGAGTTGAAATATATACCAACTATACACTAGCAGGAGTGGATCTCCCACCTGGGAGGATTTGTCTGTAATTTGTTTACTTAAGGAGAATCAAGCATAAACATAGGAGTATCTTAATTTTATCCGGGGACAATAAAAATAAGCAGGTTCCCATGCTACGAGTGATATTGACATGGTTTATTTTAGAATGAGTCAACGTTTGACTACAAGATTTTCACAGGAGAATCCTTGCATAGTTTACTTGATTCTAGAGTAGTTTCACCCCAAGTTGAGGACTACCCCCAATCATGTCATTTACCTTTAAAGTGATAGGCTAACATTGTGGAGATTCAATTTTAAAAATTGTCAAACTTTGCTATCTGAGCTACATAGTAGTTTTGGAATGGACAAATAAACACCCTAGAATACAAAAGTTTCGAAATTTATGCTGCCACTGGCAAGATTGAATGAAAAAACAATTATTACTCGGGGCAAGTAAAAAAATAGCCTAGATCCACGCACAGTAAGTCTATGGGAGGAAATGAGCAGGTGAATCCGGTCAACTTACTATTTTCACTTTTTTAATTAAAGCACTAAATAAACATTTTGAAAAACAATTTTTTTTTCAAGGCTTCATTTTTAGACCTTGTCAAAGGCACTTGGAGGGTAGAGGATTACGTAGCTCACATTTTTATGCTCCGCAATTCGAAGTTGCGGAGGATCTCATGTTTTCGGGTTTGTCCGTCGGCGTCCGTTCCGTCTGGACCGGTCGTCCCGTCGTCCGTCGTGGCGT
This sequence comes from Eucidaris tribuloides, assembly GCA_001188425.1. NCBI lineage: Eukaryota > Metazoa > Echinodermata > Echinoidea > Cidaroida > Cidaridae > Eucidaris > Eucidaris tribuloides. Next base: position 35,471 of record JZLH01S0259980.1, on the reverse strand, counting down.
TACGGATCTCGTTACGGCGATAAACTTTGAGACCCCCGATCTGATTTTGATGTAATCTAGGACCAATGTATTGTACTATGACCACAATGAACTGATTAGATTTTGGAGCTGAAGTGTCAAAGGTCAAAAGGTGCACCGGCCTTAAATATGTCTATTTGGGGCTCGTTACGCGATAGATTTGAGAGGCAGGCGTAGTCGGATTGTCATGTAAGTTGGTGAAGTATGTATTATGAGGCACCAATGAACTGATTTAGATTTTGGTAGCTGACAAAGGTCTCAAAGTCAAAGGTCACCGGGCGTATAATATGTCTGATTGTCTCTTACGCGATATACTTGAGAACGCAATTGAATTTTCATGTAACATTAGGTGAGAGTATGTATTTATGAGACAGCAATGAATGATTTAATTTTGGAGTTTGCAATAGTCATAAATCAAAGGTCACAGGCGCTAAAATATATTCTGTATTTGGGCTCGTTACCCCGAACGCGATATACTCTTAAGTAAACGGCTCAGTTGGACTTTCTGTAACTTGGGTGATAGTATGTATTATGAGGCACCAATAGACTGGAATTAGATTTTTGAGCTTCAAAGGTCAAAGGTCACCGGCCTAAAAATATGTTGATTGGGCTCGTTACCAGCGATATACTTGGAACCGCCAAGTTGAATGTGTCATTGTAAGCTTGGGTGAAGTTATGTTATATCGATGAGGCACCAGAACGATTAGATTTTGGAGTTGAAAGTCAATAGTCGAGGAGGTCACAGGCTCCAATACTTTGTGTTCTTTACCAGCGATAATATGAGAACAGTTAATTGATATTTGACTGTAATTTGGGTGAAGTGTTGTATTATGGGGCATAGAATGAAATTTCAGAGTTGAAACGGTCAAGTTACGATGGCTCGTGTCATTCAAGTTGTAATGTGGACGGGTGGGTAGGCGATACCCAATTCGGCCTTGCGCGCAGCCCGAATTGCTCTAGTTTGAGAACTTTGGTAGATGTTAGCTCAGTGGCTTTATATTAATGCAAATTCTTGGCATACTATTTGAAAAAGGTTGATGCGTAACAACCTGACTTGCTTGCATGGAGGCATGGACTCAGATAATATCATCAATCTAATTAATGCAATTTGCATTTTTTGGTATTGAAAATTTTATTCATAAGAACAGGTGAGAAAAAATAATACTCTACACTATAATTTCAGCAGAGTAAAACCCTCCCGTAAATTAAAAAGAAGTTATTTTTAAAAGTATGTTGGGATAATATCAGAAAATTATATCACATTAATGGTGGAAATATTAGGGGGCAATAATCTTGATTTGATTATCAGGCCTGTAGTCCTAGCTTGATTGGTTTAGCTCATCCGGCCCGAAGGGCCCGATGAGCTATGCCATGGCGTGGCGTTCCGGTCGTCCGTCTTTCGTCCTTACGTCCGTGCCGTCCACGAGTTTTGAAAAATGTTTTTCCTTCTTCGTCATTTCTCAACCTGTATTTGATTCTGATTGTTTCATATGATAGGGCTATGGGGGTGATTTAAAACTTTCTACACAGAATTTGTGAAATCATTTATATACTTAATGTAGTGCAAATTTATTCAAGATTCACAAAAAATGCTTCTCCTTCTTTTTCTAACCGATTTTTGATTGTGATTGCTGCTTTATTTTGTTAGGGCTGCAGTTATGTCACATTAAACTTCTACACAGAATTTTTGAAAATACATACTCCAGCATTAATTTAATTATGGTAAATTTATGCAAATTTATTCCAAAATAACAAAAAATTGCTTCTTTCTCGCACATTTCTTGACGCGATTTTTCATTCTGTTTGTTTTGATTTGATTATGGCTAGGTGGGGCTTTCAGACTTCTACCAAAATTTTGAAAATTAAGGTGGGGAATTATGTCATAATTTAAATAATGTAAATATGCAAATTTATTCAATAATCATCAAATAAATATCACAAAAAAATGCTTTCTTCTCATTCATTTTTCCACGCAATTTTGATTTAGTTGGCTTATTCTGGTAGAGCTAAACTTCTACCCAGAATTTTTAACTGTTGCTCCATTAATTAATTATGGTAATTTATGCAGATTTATTCCAAAAATAACAGAAATTGCTTCTCCCTCATTTCTTGACCAATTTTCATTCTGATTTTTTTACATGATAGGGCTAGGTGGGGGCTTCAAAACTTGTACACAAAATTTCAAAATTCAGTAATTATGCTAATTTATGCAATTTCAAAATCACAAATAAAATCACAAAAATGTTTTCAAAATTCCGGGACATCAAATTTTAATTTTTTGACCAGTATAAGATTGTACCACATGAAATTTTGGATATATGAGGTTGCGAGATGCCGGATGAGCGCTACGTCATTGACGTTTTCTAGTTCCCAAAATCTTTTTGTGTGTGTGTGTGAAATGTCCTGATTTTTTACAGACTTTTCAAAATTAAGGGGTAATAGTGGAGCAGATAACTGAAAAATCGTTCAATTTGTGATAAAAGCATGAAAATTGACATGTAGAGTCATTTTGGGCCAACTATTACGAAAAGTACGCGGGCCACGCGAAATTCCAAAATGGCGGCCATTTTTTCGTAATTATTCAAAATGGCCGCCAGAATTAGTATTTCCATCATAAAAATGCATCCCCTTGGCCAATTTCGATGATTTTTGTGCCAAAATATATGTTTTGCATTACGTAAAATCCAAAAAGAATAATATCAGACGCCATAATCACTTCTTTCTATCATTTACAACGAAAAATTCATAAAAATATGACTTTTAAAGTACAGAAATGTTTATTGAGTACAATTCCGCACAAAAGTGGGAAAGCCGTTATATTCAACCAATACATCTTTTAAATGTTGTATGCAAGTAGTAAAAGAAGCTGTTGTAAAAAAACAACTAGAGTAGTTCGACCTAGCACAGTCGATGGGTATGCCTCTGCAAACCGCACTCCCATACAATCTGGCAGAAATCGAAAAGCCACATGTTGTACCCAATCTGATCATTAATTCTAAAGAAGTTACCATGACAACGAGACTTAACCAGACATGTAAAAGGAAGTCCTTGTGACTCGTGACCTTTGACCTTTCAACTCCAAAATGTAGGTAGTCAATTGGTTCCTCATACTACTACTTCGACAAGTACAACAAAATCTGATAAGCCTAATTTCTCAAGTTATCATGGAAACGAGCTCAAATCAGCCATTTTGAGGCTCCGTGACCTTTGACCTTTGACGCTTCAACTCCTCAAACTCAATATTTTAATCAGTGACTCATAGTACACATTTGACCAAAGTTACATTGAAATCCCATATGCCGTTCTTGAGTTTAATATTGTGGTAACAAGTTAAAATCAGATATATAAGGCCTTGTAACTTTTGACCTTTGAACTTCTAACTGGCTCCAAAACCTAATCACTTCATCGGTGCCTTATTTTACATGCTTGACCCAAGTTAAACTATTCTTGAGTTATCGCAGTAATGAACCAAATTAGACATGTATTCGGCCCTGTGTCCTTTGGCCTTCTGATCTTTCAATTCAAAAATTTCATCAGTTCATCTTTGCGTTATAGGTTATTAACTCACCCCAGTTTAATTAAAATCTAATCATTGGTTCTTGAGTTATCGCGGAAACTAGAACCGGCAATGGACCCACTGACGGATATCCCGAAAACAAGATGTCTCCGGCTGCTTTTATTTCTAAAAATATGTTATTCAACAATATCTAAATCATTTTGCGATTTCGATAGGAAGTATGCACACTAGCAAACAAAACTGGGAGTTTAACAGAAATGCCAACCTCTAAGCATCATACTAACAATTGTACAATAATGGAAATGAGTAATATTTGCATCTACTACATGGGCTTCCTTATGCAAAGTCAGTACAAATATTAGTAAAAACATCAGTTTCATAGGATTCCTCAGTTCCTTTGTTTACCGATCTATTATCGGAAGTTATAAAAAAAAACCTAATGAGAGAAATTACTTCAGTCTGGTTTTGTGTCGCAACTGTACAAACACTGACAAGTTGTCACAAAAGATTAACAGTCATTTCATTTAGTGTATCGCAAAAAAATGTATAATTTCTTAGAATTACATTCCGTTTAAGTCGACAGTTTTCTGTCAATAGTTCTTGGTTTTATTTACAGTCAAAGAATTAATAGGTTAAATTCTTTGTAGACGCACAAACACAACATCCCCATAAATCTGAATGTGTGTTCTAAATCTTTAGGAGTGTATTTCCATCGTTAATTGGATTGCTTTGTTTCATAATCACTGAAATGTTCCGAAATATATATTTTTGTGGCGTATTTTCATAAGCAACTATAATGCTTGCTGGTGACCCCACTTACTCCATCCCGTCCTAGTTCTCATATACGCACTAAATACTATAGAAACTTACTCACATGGTTGGGTGTTTTAGGGTTATATATTGTAAAAAAAAAAGAGGCCATATTATGATTTACACTGAACCAGAATAAATGATGGATTGAGTTTATTACCGAGATACCTCTGTAACTCACTTTGAACCAGCAATGTTGCATCCCGTATTCACATTTATCAAATGAGTGGGTCGGCGGAATATAGTGCTAACCCACAAAAGTGTCATTTTGAGATAATCGATTTTTAAAGTTTGAAAAAAATCCATAAATCACGGTCTTTGGTCAGGTATCTTGAAATTTAGTCAAATGAAAGAGTAGACATCACAGATGACCCTCTGTGAATATGGAGAATAAAGATTAAGATAAAGTTGTAAATTTTATGTCATTTCTGACATAAAATCAGTTAGCACTCTATTTCTCCTGAAATTGATACACACGTAATCCCATAGGAAATTTTGTCATTCATTAAATTTAAGTATTATTTACACAACTACTACTTTATTGAATGAGGTGGATTCTTGGGATGCTTCTAAACATAAATTTCCACAAAACAAAACAAAAATATTTTTTGCTTTTCAGCATGAAAATAGTGCTAATTCACAGGTAAAAAAGGTGCAAAATTGTTTTAAAATTTGTAATAAGGAGACTTATTATATATTACGACTGAAGTAAATTCGTACAAATTTGATAAATCTTTTTGTTTTACCAGCTACCTGTATTTCATACCGAAATTGTAGAAATTGCCAAAAAACTTGTCGCTCTGAAATTTAGGATGAATATAGTGCTAACCCACAAAGTACAAACATATTGAAAACATCTTGAAATTGTGCTTAGTACTATATTGCTACCGAAAAGTTGATACCTTTTTTCCCTGTGTCCATCCTTATTGACCGTCTTATTGGTCGAATTCAAATATTATATTTTTACACAAGGTAGAGTGGTGGATAAGGATCGTGAAAACGCGTGTAACTCACTTCACAAAAGTGAGGGTTAGCACTATATTCCACCGACCACCTCAAATTTAAACAAGTTTATGTAAAAATTTCTCCTCCAAAATCCATTACCCATGTGACATACATTTTTGTGTGTGCAGCATTTTGCATTTCTGTAAAATCAAATTCAGTTTCGTCACCGGGTGCCCAATTATAATTTCAAATCGAAAAGAGGGTTATATAACTTCATTTATCACTTACATAATTCCGTTTGTTCTTACATCACAGTGTAAATTATTTCGAATTACTTTGAAACTTAAATACATCACAAAACGCATTAATCTTCTTGAAGATTAAAAGTTTCCCATATCGTTTGTTTCTTGCAATCACTTACGGAATTGCTTTTTACTCAATTATGACTTGCATGGAAATGCAATTCCTATAAAAATAAATATGAAAATGACGATTTTGTTACATTTTGATACAAAAAGTTGCCAAACAAACCCTCACGATTTCAATAGACCTACTGTATGCTTGTCGTTTACACAGGTGCTTAAAAATCCACCATCTAAAAATATAATTTTGAATGAGTGATTGGATGCCACCCCCCCCCCATGAGTTGACCCACGGTACGCCACTGCACTACTCTGCCCTGTTTGTGCTAGAAATTCACTCTCTTTACATCTTGAGGCACTATTTTGTACACATAAGATGTGGAGCAATACATACTCCGTGACACACAGACTATTTTGTGTGCTTCCCTCAAGCCCATGATCCAACACGGTTTACCGGGTTGTGGCTGATGCTGTGAAATTGCAACTTCTTGGAGATATAAGTCACGAGGCATAGTGCAAGGAGTCATCCAGTGGATGTGTTGGACTTCTCAAACAACAAGTGTCGCCCATAACCATAACACAAAAACCTGCACCCAAACCACTATATATGGCCAACTTTCGAGTATCGGTGATATAAAAAATGGATTACATTGTGTGTTGTATTTTTTTAATTCCAGTTTCTTTATTTCTTTAATTATTAATTAATGAATTCATTAAGTCGTTCTTTATTATGTATTTATTAACTTATTCATTGAATTATTTGTTTATTTACTTATTTATTTATTTATTTATTTATTTAT
>JZLH01S0259980.1:0-24325 GCA_001188425.1 Eucidaris tribuloides | reverse complement strand
TTTGCCGACTGCGACTAAGGCCGGGACTAATACCCGGGTACCGGTACCCGCCCGAACGCCTCAGGTCCCGGGTTAAAAAATCAATACTCGTTACCCGAAAATTGCAAGCTGATTTTTTTTTTCTGTCTTAACAACGATGTATGCATGACAACAAGCATCACGTACAAACACAAAATCTCTCTTTGAATCTCACTAAATACCTTCAAAATATCCTCAAATATCTTTGACAAGATGAACATTACCAAGAATTATGAAATCATTCATGTTCTGATAATGTTCTCTTCGTTTTAAAAACGAACCGTATCTTGTACGTACGATCCATGCACAGTCTAGCAGCTGAACTGCGATAGCGCTGGGCCGCCATCGCCACCAGGGCTGCCACTCAAAATTTTAATTTCCCCCTACGGCGCATGCTAGCTAGCTAGCTGCCTATGGACGATATTGGCATAGCACCCCCTGCGACATGAAGCAGCACAGTTTTGACTTTCGCGCGACCGGTACAGCACAGTACGAAGGTGCCTTCTACCTCATGTGGTTTTAGCGGGGTGGTGCAGCGAACGGGGAAAGGCTTGTAGGGGAAATCCCCTACCGTATATTTAACGATGTGTTACGGCATCGCCGTTGAATTCATCACGCATTGGCTTTGTCATTTTTGTTTGGAAACGTATTCAGATCGGGGTTTTTTTTTGGTGGAATCTATTCATTTTTAAAAAGGTTTGCATTAGTAAAGGAGACACCTAGAATAAAAATATTTAATGCTATTTCCGGTCAGATCTGACCAATTTTTACACACGGGCTGTATATGAAATATTTTATTCTTTCTCAAAAGGCATAAAAATTTTTCTGTCGCCACCTAAAAAAAGGGACGGGCGGGTTTCCTGAAACAAATTTTTTTTTTTTTAGGCCTTATGATGAGCCGGGAACCAGGATCTCCTGACAATATCAGTGTTTCAATATGTTTATTGTGAAACTTATGAAATAGTAGTCTCAGAAAATGCATCTTTAATAATTTATCTGAATAAGGAGGGCTGTTTAATGTGGTCTGCATCATAAAACCTGAAAATTAAATAATTTCCAGGCCTAAATCTTACTTGGCTTACAAAGAGAATAGTGTTGACTGAAAAAGATATACATGTAGACAGATAAAACAAAGTCTGATACAAAAAAACCTATGACATATATCAATATAATGTATTTTAAATACCTTTGCAAATAACATCTACATGTCTTTTATTTTGTTGAACATGTTTTCAACAAAATAACCAAATAATTATACTGATAGCTCAAGCACAATCGATGTAATAAGTCAAGGCTCCACACTAACCTTTTTTGCTAGTTGCCCAATCGGGCAAGTAAACTTTTTGTTATTTATTTGGTTGCTCAAACAAAATTTTTACTTGCCCAAGTGAACTAAAGGTTGTCAATTGTGTTACTTTAGAGATGGTACTATGATGAATATATTTTTACAGATTCTGCTCAATTTGAATTCACATGAAAATTGGAAATGAATTGAAAAATACAAGTCTTAGATACTCTCTTGAGCCTTTAGAAGCTAACATTTTTACTTGCCCAGAATTAACTTCCAAAAATAATTTACTTGCCCAGAAGCAAAATTTACTTGCCCGGGCAAGGGGCAAGTGCTAGTGTCGAGCCCTGAATAAGTCCAAACCAATGTATACACAAACAATATTCATATTCTGAAACAATCTTTCCTCCTAGCTTGTAGAGAAAAGTCATGTGTTCCTAAATCTTAAATCCCAAATACCTCTAGCCATCTCTAAATTGAAAAGTATATGTTGGCATCCAGTCCTTTGTTATACCAGTACTGTCATAATAATGGCTGATTGTTTGTTTACAAAGGTTGAATAAATTGTTGCCATGACAACTGAATCCTTGTTTTATCCTCCGAACTGCCTGCTTGCTTTTTCCTCAGTACTGCGTCCTTGTTTTATCCTGAGAACTGCGTCCTTGTTTTATCCTGAGAACTGCATCCTTGTTTTATCCTCAGAACTATGTCCTTGTTTTATCCTCAGAACTACCTCCTTTAATCCATGGTGATGCTTTCACAGACAGAAGGAGCACCTTCCAAGCCCATGTTGCATTTCCAGTAGTAGAAGTCCAACAGGTTAGTTTATAAAAAAAGATGTATACATGTATATGATGCACCACACAGTTTCTGGGGTATGGTTTTACCCTGGTGTACCACGTTGTGTAGTGCCCTCTTGTGTCAGGTGTACAGTTTTCTAGTAATGGTGCAGGTGTTGTACCGATGTATAATATTCAGAAATAAACTGACAAAAAATCAAGTGAAAGTGATAAGTTGAATTGTTGTTTTATAGAAAGATTGTGCCAGGGATTTGCAAGTCCATTACTTTCCCTTCATTTAATTCAGTTATCAATACCTAACGTAGTTAGTACTGGTACAAACTGGGTGTTAAAGTTGAGATCCATACGTCATGATTTTGTTTTTTATAGAAAAACTGAATAAACACCATGTACCGAGAATAGTTCGTCTGTCCGTGAGTTAAAGTTTGCTCAAATTGCGAATCGCGGTTACTGAGTACCGTCGCAAGACCAGCGGAGCGCACTGATTGGTTAAACGGCTAACCTCGCGACCTTCGGCTAACGGCTGATCGGACAATGTTGGAACGGCACGTGCACGTTTGATGTCGCGGATTTTTTTAAAAGGCTTCTGAGTCATGTGAAAAAGGATGAAGTTTAACCGTCTAGATTTTCACCAAAGCTCAATATTTTATCCCAAGTCTCTATGAGAGGTGTTTATTTATATCAATCTTCACATTGGATATGATTTCAGCTGATTTCATTCATTTAGATGTTTTTTGACGTGCAAATGAATAACCCAATCTTTAAGACCTTCACTGTTGTAAAAGACTACTTAACAAAACAGTTGGCACAAGAAGAGTTTTTCAACATAGAAAAGCACACTGCGAAAATTAATTTTTAGACAGTTTGGTAACCCAGAGTTCAGTGCTGAAAAAAATTATAATTTCAATAAAAATGATTTCAGATTTTTATTTGGTATCCCAGGGTTCCATTATATCATATGCCAAATTTCATATGCATAATCTGTACATTTCATTTTAAACCAAAAATTCAGACACATCACTGAAGAATGCCCCCCCCCCCAAAAAAAAATAAAAATATGGAGAGTGCAGAGTGCTAATCTCTGTGAATCAATTTGCGTGAAATTCCCATGGGCCAATGATATTACTGAAGTGTCTTAATGTTTGGAAACAATAGAAATTTATTACAAAAAACAAACAAAAAACATATCGCATGAGAAAGGTCTGAAATGCGTGAGGGTTGGCAGCCCTGGAGAGTGTTATACTCAAATATCTTTTGTCAGTGCATTTGTTTTATATTATAAAAGTCTATTATTATAACTGATAGTTTGTATGATGGAATGCCCTTATCCTATACATTATGATTTTGATAAGGGTTTAGCCCAGGTCTGATGTTGTTCTTATTTACTACGTTAGAATATTTGTTGTCTACCATATGTTAATCCAACTCCAGTAAGCCTTTGAAGATGATTTATGGTATTTGCCAGTGTATTACCCTCGCCTGTGTATAACCCACACCTCCGACTTTTGACATCGCTAAAAAAAATGTTTAAATCACGGGTAACTTTGATGTAACATGCATTCTCCATAGACTTCAGCCGAAGATATCTTGTACTCAGTTTTCAATATGTTAATGTAACCGTAATGTGTAATGAGAAATTATTTTCATAACATATAGTTAGTCATGGTTTTAAGTGTACAATATTGCTTAGTTTTTCTCTTTATCGAAAATACCAATTACTACTATATTCTACATGAGCCCATATTATTACTGTTTTATGATACATAAGAGAATTGCAGGTATTACACGATGTAACTGACATTGTACATACTCGTATTTGAAATTATGAATTAAATTGATTCAATTTAATTAAATTTAAATAAATCAAACTGAAAACCCTTAATACATGTATTACAGTATTTGTCTTTTTAGAACAGTTTATTTTACAGTGATATTAAGTTTAAAAAATGTTGATAAGCCCATCACCAAGAGAGAGAGAGAGATAGAAATGCAAAGGTACAAGTGTATATTTCAATAGAGATGAAGTAATAAATTTATAGATTTAACAATATTATTAGTTGACTATATATTGTCTTTTGGTTTTCCCCATTTTCAGGTCAAACTATTGATGCAGAGGCTCTGTGAAAACAGGAAAATAGCCAATGCTACACACAACATAATGGCATACAGGTAATACGATTACATACAATTTTTGTGGTTTGCTCATAACTTAAATGGATCCTTAAAAAACAATTATGAAATTCTTCATGACTCACTAAGTCATAGAAGAAAAAAGTGGATTAAGTAAATCATACAATTTAAAGTAATAAGGCATAAGAATTGCATTCAATTTTCAAAATTAGAAATAGAATATCTTTAGGTATTGCACATATTTACATTGACTATATAAGTATCAAGTGAAAAACAGTCAATATTATTTCTGTAAATCTAACAATCAGATTTTAGTCATTATTTTGGTGGTATTATGTCGTGTGGAAATTCAGCCGGATACCAATATGGGTTCTTGCAATAACAATAACAAAATCAAAACATCTTGCAGTTTTTCAGGAATGATTACATCTATGAATGAAACCTTTACCTTGATTTAATTACCTTGTTATCTTATGACATTCACTTGAACATTTCCCTTACCTTATAAATCCAGGAATAAAGATGTAATGAATGTGCAAAGGCAACATAAAAATTTATAGTGTGATACATTTCATATTAATTCTAACTACACTAAGAATTGCTCAACTTCTCTCTTTGTGGGTGATTAGAGTAAAGAAATATCAATGCTGTTTAGAGCAAAATGTTAAGTGTGATACTGACCTAGTATTATTTTGATAAAGATACAGGAAAGAAATTTCAATTTTACCATGCTTTTTTCAACTGTGTTGTGTGTGTGTGGTTTTGCTGTTGTATTTTGTTGTAAACGTTGGATACTATTTTAGATTTTGTTGTATATAAATATGATCTTAATCAAATTGTACTTTTGCAGGATACACAGGGAAGACAAAGATACCTTCCTCCAGGATTTTGACGAGGATGGGGAGACGGCAGCAGGTGGAAGACTACTTCATTTACTGCAGGTAGGACAGATGTCAATCAGGTGTGACAGGCATCCAATCATAGAAGTCAACTTATAGCATAGGTTATTTAGGAGAAGATTATGTTGACACAAAATGCCAAAATGTTGATGTCTAATGCCATTGAATCACACTGTTATATGTGATTATATCCCTCTATGAATATTCATTAGCATTTTTTAAATCACAATTGGTTGATTGATGCTAATACGATCAAACATAATTTCACTAGAAATTAAAAATCCTCGCCACAGCTCCGTATATTTTTCACTATTTTCGTCTCGACAGCACTGCGCATACTGCGCATGCTCATAACCCGAAATCAAAATGGCGTCTCAATCGTCGTGAAACTCAAAATGACAATTTTAGTATACTAATTACCATGTTATTTTTATTTTAATGTTATTTTTAACATTTCATTGGTGTTACAATGAAGATTTCACGTTGACCCTTCAGATTATTAGCGCTGATTTATGAATCATAAATTGAAATGCGGAAAATTTACAAAAAATTAACTCGCATCGCGTACGGCTGCGGCTTACTGCGCCAGCGCCCACAGGCAACGTGTGCGGGCTGTGTACATACTGCACTGCACAGCAAATTGGTCAGTTGCGTAGAAACTGTTCCATTTCGGAAGCTGACTGCGATAATACTCATTAATAGCACTGCTCTTTAGAGTTCGCTTGACATTATTTTTCAATTTTATTAAGTGGGAAGGATATAAAACAAATATACCAAGCTGTGAGAAAGTATAGTGGAAATTATCTATCTGAGGAGGGACTGGCATAGTAATATTTTTCCAAGGGGCGAAGCCCCGAGAAAATATATTACTGCCAGTCCATCCGAAGATAGATAATTTCACTATACTTTCAAACTTAATGCTATAATTGTATAATATACAATTTTTTGAACTTTATATCTACTGAAGATAACTATGGCAAGACAGCATCTCCCCCCCCCCCCAAAAAAAAATGGGTTAAATTTAATTTTGGATAATTGTATAAACAAATGATTACAAGTGTAATAATACAATAGATTTGTGTACTAAGACTAGAACAGCATAAAAAATGGCTGCTTGAAGTAAAGTGAATTGATATCAGAGACATAGCCATGTAACCATCGGGTCCTGGCAGCATGTGTCTCCCCACTCCGAAGCCAGTTTCAAATTTCATGTGCTTTTCTTGGTGCTTACCCCTTCCCAAAAAGACACACACATAGAAAATACACCAGTAGGTGTAAAATCCCAGAAATATCTAGCTATACTTGACCTTTCCCCCTAAAACATGTCAATTTTAAGTGAATTATGAACATATTGGGGCCTGGACAACCCAGTTTTGCTGTACATACATGTAAGTGTGATTTTTTTTGGGGGGGGGGAGGAGGAGGAGGAGGAGTGCAAAATTGTTCTACACATACACTGAATCCCCACCCTCCAGCCCCAAACAAGGAAGTGGTGTCTGTTTGTGTCACTTCCCTCCCACCCCTGTGCACCGGAAGAAATGCTGCTGATTGTCACCATATTCGGTCCCTCTGTAGATTGTCAGTGCTAAGAACGTGATAGTGGTGGTATCTCGTTGGTACGGTGGTATCCTTCTGGGTTCTGATAGATTTAAACACATCAACAATGCACCCCCACCCCAACCCCGAAGAAATTGTCTCCTTATGTCCCCTCCCCCAACCCCTGAGAAGTTTTGTTCCCCCCCCCCCATGAAGAAATCCTGCTGATTTTCATAGTATTTGTTCCCTCTGTAGATTGTCAATGCCAAGAATGTGATGGTGGTGGTATCTCGCTGGTTCGGTGGTATACTTCTGGGTCCTGATCGATTTAAACACATCAATAATGCGGCCAGAAATATACTGGAAAGTTCTGGCCTCCTTCAGACAAAGGTGAGATGATAACATCTTTGTAAGACTGCAAGTAATGGTATTGTGTTCACAGGCCTTCAACTGGTCCTTCGTTTTCCTACTTTTTGTGAAGATTCTAATTTTCCTATTTTTCTCCTAAATATCCTTATTTTCCTACTTTTTGTCAAAAACCCCTTTGTGATAGATTTAATATTTGTTTGGAGTTGAGTAGTGTTTACATGTTGTTGCCGAGAGTACTGTAACTACCATCATCACCTGCTTATGAATTCGTTTCTGTAGATTTCTGCTTTTTATGGCAATCTTCGAATTTTTTCCCATGTATTCTGCATTTTCTTTGTGGTTTCTACAAATGCTACTTATAAATATCTACTTTCCTCCTACTTCGGTGGATTGAATCCTACTTTTATCCTACTTTTTGGAGAATTTTGCTCCTAATTTTCTCCTTTTTTTAACCAAGCAGAGTTGAATGCCTGTGTTTATGTTTTGTCATTAGTGTCCCATGAAATCTCTGAGGTCAGTTGCAGGCATGTGAAGCAATGTACTGTTAACCCTTTTGATTTCTTGATGGTAAGGCCTCTACAATATCATGAAAAGTACAAATTCAGCGTATTCAGTATATGGAATTATATTTCAGAACATTTTCATAATCACGTTTAAAATCCAGTTTTGGTTCAAAATTTACAGATTTAGATGATTCGTGTTTAATTTTAAGAATATATTGTATTATTTTATTTGGGATTAGTATGTTTTAAATAATAGGCAACAATTTGGAGGTAAAGTCTGTTTATCACTAAAACCAAATTAAGCTTTTTAATGTAACTCATAAGACACAATTTACATGTAAATCTAGCCATTTATCACCAATATTTGATTTCTGCTACATTATGACTAAAGAGTCAGGGTAAAGCAGAACATCAATTTATTTTATTATTATGTTTCTACAAAATTAGTCAGGCTTGTGTATATGGCATATATACTGGTCAAATTCCATGATTTTGCTTTTTTGTGTTGTTCTTTCTGCAGGATGTGCAACATAAACCAAAGAAGACAAAATGACGACATCATCAAGACAGTATAACAACTCTTTGCTGAAATTTTTTTTTTTTTTGTACTTCCAAGAAAATTTATGATATACATGCATTTTATATTTTTTAAAGTAACATTATTGACAGGGTAGTGAGTACTACTTTAATCAGAGAGAAATATTTTATCACAGTAGACTAGATAATTTCTTGAGTAGAAAAATGACCTTGAACTTCATGGTACAGTTGAACCTTGTTATAACAAAGACCTTGGGACCATGAAAATCAATGTGTTGTATCAGGTTTCTCACTATATCAGGGTGATAAAACAAAGAAAACAAAAAGCTGAGACCAGCACAATTACCTTATTTTAACAGGATTTTGTTATTACCGACCTCTTTATACCGAAGTTGATAAGGTATGTTATCAACAGATTCATTATCTTGCCATAGGTAACCAACAATGAATTTTGTGTGGGAAAACTCTGAGAAATGATTGTGATGCTGTACAGGGCACTCCCATTATTACAAACATGGTTACAACAAAATTTCAATACAAAGATGTAACATTCTTTCACACATCTAAGTCACACGTTCAAGTTAAAAGAGTACACATGGTCACCGAGCAGTACTGAGATGTGTATAATTAACTTTAGTGAGACTGGGCATCAAATGTCCACGTGCAATGAATGAGCGTGTGGCATACATACAACTGACCATCTTACACAATAGAATAATTGACCAGTACATCTGATGGAATATGCCCACTCGTTGTGGTCATCTTACTACTAGGCAAATCCGAAGCACCTTGTAGGCATAATGCATAACAGTCATTATCATAACAGAGCTTCCCAATGAGCTGTTGTTTTGCTGCTGAGAGCCCGTCAGTATTGATGGACATCACTGTCAACATCTGTCCTGAACAGGACGCATCCTTCCGACAGCAGTCAGTGGGAACCATCGTAGATAGTAGTTGATGCGGTAAATTCAAGTTCAACGTTTCCGTAGATGATGGTGATTGGCAGAATTAGCTCAGGACGCAGTCCAGGACGTTGTCCAGTTTACAGCCCACGACATGGACACTTCTCCCATGGTGGCTGCTAATGAGAGGGCTCTCCATTATGCGAGAGTCTGGCCAATTATCTGACCAATGCCATGGATGATAGACACAAAAGAAAAAGAAGACTGAGCATGTTTTGTAGTCTGTCATTGTGTTCACTTTGCATTTGCCCATGTACTATCATATCATCAGATGTTTGTTGTACGCATTCATAGTCACTGAGCACTTGAGATATTACCTGCTGGTATTTCACCAGAAAAATGCTGATGCCAAGATCAGGTGCTTATATCGATACAGCCCCCATAATGTGTCACAAAAATTCTGATTTTACACAATTTCTCTTCTAGTTCAACGTGGTGATAGCCATACTTCAGTCAGATCTAGTTTACTTGAAACCTCACTCCCATTCATGTTGTAAAGAAAGAATCTCATCCACTTCAATCCAAGTTGCCCAGTCGCTGAAGTCCATTTTCATTAAGATTTTATTTCTCTCAGGATTCTTAAGTTCTTTCTCCCTTTATTGCTTTAGTGTGTAAGGGACCAGTCTGGGCTTGCAATAAACTGGCAAAGTATTTTCCTTAATTCAAACAGGAGCTTTGACACCAGTAATGCCTTTGTAGCTGCCTCGAACATGTCCTTATATTGATGAAGAAGACGATTCAACTTATTTCGCCAAGTCCCTACAACATTGAAGACAATACACCAGTCGAGCTTTAATTTTGAAAGCCAGTTCTTCCCCATTAACTTGGGCTTATAAGAGTACTCTGTGACAATAATTGGTAGAGACGGCATCTTCCCATTATGTCTAACTGTGGAGGGGAGTTGTCCACATGTATTCAATAATTCACCAGAATATGTCCTCAACTCAACGGTACTCTAGCAGAATCGAGGTAAAATTCTTCTCATATGTATCTTTGCTCGTAGTGGAATTGTCAGCCGCTGTATCAACTCGATCTTTATGTAGCAGTCGTTAATTATACCTTCAGTCTGAAACAAATTATTGCCATCGAGAATCAAACTTGTAGCATCATTGAGTGTGTGAACTTGCTCTTCCTGCAAGCTGCTGCTACATGTCAACGAACCTGACAATCAAAGCACTGTGCATTCTTAAACGGGCAATCCTTTGGCAGATGCTTATTCTTGGCATGGCATTGATGTCAAGTTCGTCTAATTTGTCACTAACATTTTGTCTCATACTGTACAGCACAAGATACATGCATTGTGGAGAGCCTATCCAAAACTTGCTTGTCTTTTGCTAGTAATTTACTGAGGTCAATCAAATCAGGCACAATTGAATATGGCAAGGACTTCTCTGCAGCAAAAGCTAGGAGGGATGCCTCAGCTGTTGACACACGGTCTGCGAGTGACACTGTAGGTTCTGGAATGGTCGTAGTGGGAGTGCAGTCTTCCTGAAGGCAGGATGGAGACCATAACTTGTATCTTGACTAGACTCAGGGGGCTTCTGACCTGTTATAAATAAATAACAAGAGAACAGACTGAGGTTAAATGATTTATTATTGTTAACCTTGTGATTAAGGCTGAGTCAAAACATTTAACCAACGTTTAAACGACCGCCATAAGGAAAAACGTTAACCGTTTTGTAAAACGTGTAACCGTTTTCAAGAAAGGAAAAAAAAGCCTTCCTCACAACTGCCCAAATACTGCTGGAATTCTCATCTCATGGCTATAAATTATTCTTCCCATGTCCAGATTTCCGTAGAAGTGATTTAATTTAGTTGTAAACTGACAATATAAAGAGAAATCATCGGTTCCTTCTTGATTCAGAGAGACACAGTAATGCCTTCATAACTATCCTCAAACATGTCATTAAATACTGAAGAAGAGTGTGTGAACTTGCTCTTCCTGCAAGCTGCTGCTACATGTCAATGAATCTGCCTATTGAAGCACTGTGTATTCTTAAACGGGCAGTCCTTTGGCAGATGCTTATTCTTGGCATGACATTGATGTCTAGTCGTTCAAGTTCATCTAATTTGTCACTAACCTTTTGTCTCTTACTGTATGGCACATGATACACTCGTTGAGCCCTGGGCTTAACCATCTCATTGATGTGCAACTCGAATTTGTAGTATCTTATTTCCTCAAAACAATCTGGGAATTTTTCACGCACCCCTTCAGCATAGTTGACTTGTACCTTCAGTACACCTAACTGTTTGACAGTACATTCACCCAACAGTACTGGTCCCTTTTCTTTTAGCACAAAGAATTCTGCCTCGATTGGCTTCTTACCCTGAAGTGATATTTGGGTGGAGAACTTGCCTAATAACTCTAGTGAATTTTCTGCCCGGTATGGATAAGTATGGATAAGCTTCATGTCTGTTTTCTGAGATTTGCATCTTATGTTCTCTCTCTTAAGCTCTTTCCACAATCTACAGTCAATATTAACTGTGGAACCGCTGTCAATTATGACATGAACAACAAACTTATCTATTGACTGTAAGGCACCAGTATGTTACAACTCCCTTTTTTCACATTGACAGATTTGTCTTTGCAATTTGTGTTGCAGATTCATGCTGAAAATGTAATTTGGCATAATATCTTCTAGTCCCTATGTCGATTATTGCCACATATACACTGCCTGATATGTTTACACTCCCATACCACTCGTCTGGATCTAAGGTGCTCTTCACTTCATGTATAGCAGCTATCTCATGTGGACTCGTCTGACTCGCAACCATTACCTGCTTGGGTTCCTTGATAAGCTTCATTATCCTCAACCTGGTGGGTGACATTCCTTTGGCTGCACACAGATGCAAAATGATTTTTCTTTTTGCAAGCATTGCAGGTCTGACCTATGGCAAGACACTTTTCATGGTCTGCGTTTCATCCACATCATGTGCATTTTGGGCCTTTTCTCCCGAACTTTGTGTCATCAGCTGGAGGAGTTTTCTTATTTGCCTGAAATCTTCTACTTTCTCTTTTTTCTGATGGCTGCCTGCAGATTGTGTGAATGGCGTGCACTTCTTCTCCACGTTTGATTAACTTTATCGAGTCTTGTGCCAGTTTGAAGTTCTGCCCGATTTGTATGGCCTCTTGAAGTTTCAAGGAGTCTCCTTCATTGAGGCATTTCTCTCTGACATACGGGTGTAATGATCTCAAGACTATGGCATCTCTCAACATCCTATCCTCTTCCTGACAGTCAAAATCTTTGATGAGGATCTTCAGATCTGTGACAAAGTTGTCAAACCTTTCATTCTCTTGTTGCTTTCTTCTGTGAAATTTGCACTGGGTAACACTGTGATTCTCATGCCTTTGTATATGACACCATTTATTACAGCCAGCTCATCTCTTATGCTCCAGTCTTTACGGATAGAATGGCTCCTGTTTCATATCTGTCCACCCCTTTTAGGCCATGGTGTGCAACTCATTGATTTTATTTGAAGTGCATTGTTGAAATTCGGCGTATTGGAATATCCTTGGATGAAATGTCCACATGGGGTCATACCCTATTCGTGCTTCCATGTTACATATTCAAGCCGATACACAGGTTTTGAGGTTAGCACCAAAGAGGTTGACATGGCATTCTGGATATTGAAACTGGATTCACTCAAGATCAACTGCTCTTGGGAATCTGTGAGACGGCTTTCTGGAAGATTATCCAACACATCATCATTTGATTGTACATGTACCTCTGGCTCTGGAGCATTTTCATTCACTTGGTTTGTTAGCGCCGTACTCATTAGCTTCTTCTTTTTATCACTTGTACAGGGATAGGGCTTCAAAGACGACTCTGAACGATGTCCATTGACTGCACATAATGTGACAATTAGGAAAGCCAGCCTTATCCAGCACTGTACATGCTGTTGCTCTCAAACTTTGGTTTGTATACTCTTGCATTCATTAGCCTGCTCTGGCTGTTGGTCAGCTCAACTGTTGATGCAATCATTCTTGAAGTGTCCAGCTGTTCCGTGTGATTCGCTGGCCTTGGTGTCCTTCCCCTCGTGCTTTGCTGCATAGACTGCCTCCCGTCTGATTTTGCATGTACACTCCCTTGTGCCTGGGGTTCTGAGTTCATTTTCCTGTTATGACTGTTGTTTAGCTAAACGTTGGTGCAATCATTCTTAGTCGGCCCATCTCCCTTTTCCAGCAGCTTTGAACGAATTTGGCTGGATCTGCACTTCTCAATAACTTGGTCACAAATGTTCTCATCCGTATTGTGGAATGCACAGGTTGCAAGGTTGCAATTGTTGACATAACCAGATTATAAATTTTTCAACTGTTTTACCTTCCCCCTGGTGCAGACATTTGAATAAATACCTCTCTCTCATATGGAACATTCAGTTTAGTTTGAAAGTAGAAGATATTTATATATATTTATGTCCATAGGCGTACGCAGGATTTTGCAAAGGGGGGTGTTTATCAGCGGCCAAATCCTACGTCTAAAATTTTTGAGGTCTGCCCAGCCGCCGAAAAGTGAACAATTTTTCATTCCAAATCCGAGGTCAAAATTTTTCTTCGTCAGCCCAGGAGCCGAAAAGTGATTTTTTTTTTTCATTCCGCCGATACGTCGCTCAGCGGGGGGGGGGGGGGTGTAGCGTTGAACAAAAATTTCAACATTTTTGGACACCCCCTTTGCTAAAGGGGGTGTTTAACACTAAAACACCCCCTTTGGCCTAAAGGGGGTGTTGAACACCCCCTGCGTACGCGTATGTTTATGTCATTCTGTATCATCATATTTCAGACCGTGATCATTGTTTTCTGATCTGAAAGACAAAAGGTCACAGGGGAAAAATTAATGTTAAATTTTAGGGGCTACTATTTCAGCCATTGGCTAAATTTGGCTGCAATTTACATTGTGTGTATGAGCTTCATGAGGGTGCTTCTTTGCTGTTTCTCGCACATCAAAATCCTTTCAGTGTGAGTGACTGTACTGGCACCATAGATTCTTTGACAAATGGAGAAGTTGACATATCGTCAGGGCACTGAAAATCTACAGGGGCTGATGGTGTAAAATGGACTTCAAATTCTGGAGGATATCCTCAGGGCTCAATGAGAATACAGTACAGTCAACAGTTTCTTTTTATGCCCGCCACACAGAAATTACACCTGACAATTTCTCAGTTTCTGGAAGATGAAGAAGGATTTTCAAAGCTTTGTCGCGGTCCCAATACACACATTCTAAAGGGACGCCGTTGAGCTTCTCCTTTTGATGCTTGTTTCTATTTCAGGCCTGTAACCAGATTTTTTTTTTGGGGGGGGGGGAAGTTCGAAAATCTGAGTGAATGGACCTTTTGCGAGGGAGGGTGTATCCCTCCTCCCAGAGCAGGGAAATTTTTGCATTTTGAGCCCCCCAAAATAGCATTTTGATGCCTATTTTTTACAGGTATAACAGCAGTATGATTTTCTCCAAATAGCAAACTTAGGGGCATAATTACAGCATATAGCTTGTTGTTTTCGGTGGATGGTGTTTACATGTGCCTGAGAACAGAACATAATTCACTACTTCCGGTTCCAGTATTACCTACGACAAATTTAGCATCATCTTGTTAGGAAGAGTTTCATCAAAGATATCCATCACCTCCTCCAGGTCCATTGTTATTTGGGGAAGTAGGCGGGATTGCAGACCTTGATAACAGCTGCTGGGCTTGCTGGCAAAGAACAGACTGGATCAGTAGAGACACATCTTGCTTGTCGTTTTAGGTGGATGATGTTTACATGTGCCTACAGAACATGAGTCATCAGTGTTCCAGGCTATGACAAATTCAACATCATCTTCCTTGGATGGGTTTCAGCAAAAATATCCACTCTTCATCCAGGTTGATCGCCTTGTTATAGTGAATGTGAAGAAGTGCCTGAGAGGTCAGTCGCTGCTGCGTCATGCTTGCCCTCATGCATGTATGAAGCCACTTCAGTGTACTGGCACTTCTCTCACATTCATAGGAAGTCACAGGAATTGTGCAGGCAAGCTGGATTAGAACCCTGATGTTGGGGAAGAGGACCAGAATGCAAACCATGATTGCAGGTGCTGGGCTTGCTAGCAAATCACAGCTTGGATCAGTTGAGAACCTAAAAATGTGAACAAGGAACACAAAAATATAACTCCTCTAATGCTAAGAACTATCTTCTGTCAACAAATGCCATTACATAGAGCTCAAGAAGAAGTTGATAAAACAATACATGGCAACTTTTATACAATTTTAGAAGTACTGATCAGCACTGTAATTCCATTTAAAACCCAAACTAAAATTAACTTCATATATGATTATTGATGTTGTATGAACTTGCTAGTTTTTGCTATTTTCTGCTATTTTGGGGCACCTTTCTCGAGGCTCTTCGCTCTATTTTCGGGTCGACCCATATTGAATTCGAATTGTGCAAATTGGTGCAAATTGCATGTCGCACTATAATTTTACAAATACTGGTACTAGGTAGCTAGTGGTACTTGCTATACCGCTAGTGCTGGCAGCTCTGCTACTATACTACTATACTAAACCATCCCAATACACGGGTTGGCCCATAAAAAAGGAGCAGTCGAGTTTTAGAAATTTATCAGTTTTCAGCTTTGATAGTTTTCTTTTTTCACTTTGCTGTATTAGAACATTTTTTTTAATTTCCTTGATAAATAATAACACCAAATTTGGTTGGATGTTTAAAAATTATTTTATGACGATTTTAGAATTCAAATTGAAATACTCGTATATATTTTAAAGATAATTTAAAGTTCTCAACAAATTTTGATTATCTTACTTCTTAGTGTAGCTACTGTTGTTATAATAAAAAGGGTGTTCTACCCAGCAAGGTTAGGAAATATATAATAACTATTGATAAGAGCAAAGAGCAGAATTTAAATTCGACTGAATAGACTGTTCCATTTTTATTGGGCCCCGGTATTGCGTAAATTTATGCGAGTCTGGCGCAATGCATATGCCGACCTGTATAGTACATTCACATCAGTGGTAGATTTCCTGCACAGACCCGGCGTGGTTACTAGTCATACTGTCCATTTTTCAATGTTCTGGCCACGGTCTCCGTATCATACAAGTACAACATTGGTGCACCTGTGTGCACAGTGGTAACGTCGTGTGAACCACGGAACCGTGATAGCGGGCCTGTGCGTGACGTAGGGACTTACGTCAGTCTTTTTATCAATGTTTTCTTCTAATTGAAGACTGTAGAATAAGAAGTACTGAAGTCACATAATACTGCTTTTGAGAAACAAAGGCTCAAAGTTTTCAAATTTGTCTACAGATCACAATTGTTTGAGTTGTACATCCAAACTTGGTGAAGTTAATTGACACAATGAACGATGAATACAGGACAAAAATAAACATTGTCACACTTGTCGATTTCCAATAATCAATAATCAATATTGTGGATTTAAGTACTTCTACAAAAAACAAGGGTCTCAGGAAAACAATGCATTTCTCGAATAATTGAATGTCAAAAACACTTAATTGTATATATTTTTGGAATATCCTTCATAAGACGGACAATTTGATATGCAATTTGTCAAACTTGGAGGTTGTTTTAAATTTGACCTCATTTGACCTTTGACTGGAAGTGACCCCATATCTCATCAACAATGCACAAAATGCATGATAAATTATATATTATCTTAATCCTTGTAACTAGTCGAGTAATTTGAGATACATTTTGAAGAAATTAGACCAGGTCAAAAAATTTGACCCCAGTTGACCCCTCCCCTGACCCCTACTAGGGAAGGGTCAACTTGATCAAAATTTTGTCAAAAAATTTCCCGGCATGTAACGACTTCAAAACAATCACTAACTCAATTTCTTCAAAATGTGACTTAAGTACTTCTTATTCTACACTCTTCAATTTTTCATCATTTAAAATCTAATATTTAAAAAAAAAATTATAAATTATGACATTTTTTTGTTGTTGTTGAGCCCACCGAGGTGGAGGGAGACTCAGGGACACCATGGATGTTGGCCTTCTTAGTATTTCCCAACTTGTCCCTCCATTCATTCTCTTGGCCCGCAGCTCAGTTGACTTTCTCGAAATGTACCTCATCTGTTATGGTTGAGTCTTCGAGGATTGGCTGTAACTCATTCCTGACAGACTCACTCCGGATCCCTGTCATTAATGCATGGAGAAACATATTCTGGACCAAACTTTTGTCATATTTGAGGCCAGATTCCGCTTCCTTGCTTGCAAAAATTACCTTTTGCCTAAAGTCGAAGGCCCGCACAAGGAAAGACTGGGCTGGCTCCTTTGTCTCCTGAGCCAGCAATGACAGTCAGTGATACAACTCTGTTGCCCCCTTTTCCTGGTAGTGAGAGTGCAGTAATCGTCTGAGGACAGGAAGCGTCAAGTCTGAACGGCCCTCCAGGTAGCTCCACAAAGCTGACCCAGGCATGGCAGCTCGAATTACCGCTTCTGTTACTTCTGCATCGGTGTGGGTTTTCTTTACCCCATTTTTGATATGGTGGATAAGGCTGGAGAAAGACAGACGGTCTTTTTGCCCTGGCTTGCCGATCTGACCAGAAATCTTGAAGTCTTTCCTCGTGACTTGAATTAATTGAGATGTTTTATTTTGGCTGATACTTGGTTTTGCCTCATTACTAGCTCGGTTCCTCAGCAAGGTGCATATCTCGTTGAAAATGTGCTCCCCTTGGTCCTCGCGTTTTTCCATCTCTTCACCATGAAGGTGAAGAGTGATCTCACGCAGCAAATCCATCCCCTCTTCCTTTACTCCTTCTATATTTTCATACCCCGCAATCTTCAAATGCTGGCACACAACCAACAGGGAATCAGAGCTGGCTTCAGTAATGAGGTTGGTAGCCTCTTGATACGTTTTAACCCTAATATCCCCGGGGGGGGGGGGCATAAAGACTAATCTCACCCAGAATAAAGAAGGAGAAGGGGACATCAAAATTAATATAATGGAGGGACTTTGCTGCAGTTGAGTAATTGCCAATCATGAAAAAAATATGGGGGGGGGCCCTAATATTCACGAGGGTCTCACATTAATACCAGCTTTTTTACCGTGAAATTTTTAGTGATAATACAAAGAATATATACAGCATAAATTACCATTCTCTGAGCTTCATTAAACAGTTTAAAGCCAAAATATAAGCATAAATTAGCACAATTGAAGAGCATAAAATTATTTCGCAAAATCTAACTACACAATCTTGTAGATAACCTCCTAAGTAATGTGTGTGCCACGTTTTGCGGCGATCGCAAGCTTCACTGCTGAGATCGTCGGGGGGGGGGGGGGGGGGTGCTGTGAGATGGGTCCTGTGCTCCGTTTCTCAAGTTTGACAGTCACATTGTTCAGAATTCAGCTTCTGCAAAAATAATCTCATTATTATGAAGTGGAAACTTATGTGACTTTGTTGGTCTCTATTTCTTTCTTCCTGTGCCTTTTTTGCCTCCATGATTCTTTGCTCTTTTTCCCTCGTTACATTGCCGACTCCTTCTTCTTCTGCTTTTCTTGTATACTCGTCACAGATTCCAGTTACGTTACTTCCTGTGTGCATGATAAAAACTTGTCAGTAGAAAAATCCTAATTCAGTAGTAGATCTGAATAGGGGTGGCGCTACACGAAAATGAGTAACAGGGTGAACTACCTGTTACTCTAACTGCACTAGATGAGTGTTCTGCCTCTGAGATAGCACAGTTTTTCTACCAATATGTTATCTCACAAAACACTGAAAAACACCTATTCTAATCACAACATGCAAACACTCGATTGAAAACTATGAAACTAACATGACTACTAACACTCTGAACTGTACAAAATGGGATTATTATGCCCCTGTACACTTGTACAGTTACTATTTACAAATCTTACTTCACGGTGCGTCATCATGTTCTCAGAGGATAGCAGCGTTCAGGCTGATTAGCTTGTTTGCTCACGCTAGGATTTCTTACGATGACACGTTGTTGGTTGCTGCATCTGTCAAACTCACTGTTTCCCAGATCATCTTGGTACCGACTTTGTTTACGCTCAGGTTGCTTGTGGAGATGGAGTCTATTTCATTGATGACATATTCCTCTTTCATATGTGCGAGGTGACTCATCTTTCTTGATAACAACTGCTGGTTTCCACACCTTACTGGCTGTATATCTGCTGCAGATATCACATCTTTCAACTTCCTCTCCAATTTTAGCATCCATTCCTGGGCCAGTACAGCACATTTTATGCCAGTCTCATGGTCTTTCACATTCCTTGTTGGCTCTGGTAGAGTTTTTCTAGCATCAGTTTCCTCATTTTGCTGGGAATTATCACTTTTTGCAACATGAGAGCAGGTCACACTCAGTAGTGCATGATCTCATCTTTGTACTGCCAATACTGTCTAATGTCTGCATCTACATCCTGTCATCTCTCAACCAGCCTTCTGTGATTCTTTCCATCAGCTTACAGAGCACATGGTCTGCTAGAGTTTCTTTCTGCAACTCATCTAGTCAAGCTAGAGACATTGGTAGATAGTCTACCATACAAACTGCTACGTCTTGGCTCTCCTCTTCTTCTTCACACTTTGGTATGAAGTCTCTGCTGAGAGCATCATCTGGTTGAAACTGACCACCTGCCGTGGTCATGTTGCTACCAGGCAAATTCCTCATGCTGCATGAAGTCTGGTGCCCGGCTGTCTGGCTAGCCTGTCATTCAAGACACTACAAATGAAGTAAAAGCTTCAGTCCCAAAATCATTGTTGAAATCTAGCGTGTATTAAAAAATAATGTGCAAGTAAAAAGCGCCCTCTTTGGCAGTTACAAAATATTGTTGGGACTGATACTTACATCAACATCAAGGACATAGTCTTAGCTTTCAAATGTTGTTTGGTTTGTTCAATTTGCTTATTTTGATCGTGAGATATGTTTAGTTAACAACGAAAGGGTAAAATCACATTGTACCACTTTTATGAGGGAAGAGGGCCTGATGCTATCATTGCTGTAGTGAAAGTGGCACAAATGTAATTTATCCTGTGTAATGAAACATATCCCGAGATTAAAACAAGCAAATTCAACAGAATAAATGGCATTTTAAGCTAAGACTGTTCCCTTGACATTGATATGAGCATCATGTCACAACAGTATTTTCTAATTGCCAAAGAGGGCTCTTTTCACTTGTACATTTTTTTTTTAGACACGCTATGGTGTGTTGAAAGTTTGAGAACCATACGTCTTGAATTTGTTGTTTTATGAGAAAAACTATTAATGACACGTTACCAGAATGTTGTTCTTGCCGTGAGTTGCTCAAAATCCAACATGCCTTTCTTAAGCTATCACTGGTAATGAACCCAAATCAGACATATTATAGGCCCAATGACCTTTGACCTTGGAGCTCCAAAATCTAATCAGTCATTTTTGCCCCATAGTACACATTTGGTCATAGATATTTCAAAATCCGATCAGTGGTTCTCGAGTTATCACGGACGGATAATCCAAAAACATAATGCCTCCAGCAAATCTGTGGTCGAGGCATGAGCATTTCATACAACTGAAAAAATAATGTATCAAATGAGATTTATTTCATATTTACATATACATTTCATCAACCATTTTTGGAAGAACGTTCACATTTTAATTGTCTTACTTTATTGGAGCAATGTCCCGCTTTCCCGAATAAGGTGCAGCCATGGTCCTTGACGAATGCTATCAAATTTTGCGTTTCTGTCTCAGAGAAATTATCACTGTGGATGGACTATATTTCAAGAAAATGGAGAAAAAAATGCAATTTCAATGGCATGAAATGATCAGTAGGCTTACTTACAGTTTACATTCAACTTAAATTTCAGAGTTTAAATGAAGAATATTAGTGTAATACATGAACGTGAAATGAATGGAACATTACACAGATAGATCTTTAAACGGCTCATTTTTATGCGTCCACCCATACAAGAGTTACATATGTAGGCCTCTATGTAGCAGAGCTGTATTCTAACCTCTTTGGCTAGTACGCTAATCAGTCCGTATATGCTTTTGATATACAGTCAAACCTGTCTTAGCGGCCACCTCTCTATAGCAGCCAACCTATCTATAGTGGCCACTAAGATGATTCCCTTGGAGACAAATCATGTATTAAAGAACCTTTCTATAGCAGCCACCTGTCTATAAAGGCCACAATTTTTGTTTCCCTTGGGTGGCCACTATAGACAGGTTTCACTGTATCTGCATGAGTGATTTTTTGGATATATCTGCAGCAGCGTCATGTTGTGACTATGTTTCTACCTGTAGTTAAATAAAGGTCTCAACATTTCAGAAGTCTGTTTTAATTTTTCGGTAATGTGTGTCCAGCATTTAAATTTTGCAAGAGCAATTTTAATTTTATTTAGTTGCTCTTGCATTCAAGTCACAGAGTACAAGCCTTTTTATCTAGTAGGCAGGGCTCGACACTGGCCACCACAATTCCAAAATATGGAGGTTTTGGTGGCCCGATCGGGCAACTAAAAAATTTCAAAGTGTCAATGTGATTTTTGTGTATCTGTATGACAGTATGTGGTCGTAAGCAGAGCTATACGGACCACATATGCACAACACTGGAAAAAACTAACAAAGTTTGTATTGTGAGTATTAAATGATTCTGTCCCGCCACAAATGGACAAATTTTTTTCCAGGAAACTGCGCAGAAATTTTGTAAAATTAAAAAATGACATTGATAGCAATGAGTCCTTTAAAGGCTTTATTTTCAAGTAGCTGTGGTCATTGGTAAAATCCATTTGGAGAAATATTTCTGTATAATTTTGTTTCTAAGACAGGTGAATTTCAGAGCACATTATTGTGCCAAGACTGCATGAAAACAACCACTCATTACTTTGTACACAAAGTATAACGTTAGACTCAGAGTTGTCCGTATGTGTGTGTCAGTGTCGAGCGCTGGAACTGTTGGCTGTAGCTGTCTCAAACCAAATATTCATGTCCCGACTGTAATAAATCATGAGGACTTACTCATTAAATAAATTTTTGCATATTGTATTCAGAAGTGCAATTTTGGCCAGATATAAAATAAGAATCGCATACAGAGTCAAGGCACGTACGACTCTCGGTAATTCCCGCAGCGCCGTGGCAATACGAAAACATGCTAACATAAAAATCTACATGTTGGACTACATGGTCAAGGCTCGCAGACGGTCGCGAAAACTTACGTCACGGAAAAATCAATTTAAACATTGAGTTTTTAGCTTTCACACAATCTGTTGTTAAAAATACTATTATTCAAAAGAAAAAGATAAGACACACACTCTTACTTTCGACTTTCCGTTGCCACTACTAGCGCCAGCACTAGTTTCCATTATTGTCCGCAAATCCAAATGTCAGAAAAACGAAACAATACCATCCCTCACACGGCCGATGAAGGCGCTCTCAATGTCTGATATCCTCGTTCACACAAATTCACATAATTAAAAATGCTCTAGAATCAATTTCAGCTTAAAATCGATTTTGTGAAACAGCAAGATGGAATCGATTTTAGCGCGGAATTGATTTCAGACCCTAAAATTGATTTTTAGGTAAAAATCGATTTTAGTTAGTGAAACACCCCCAGGTTTCACTCCCTTTCCCTTCATCATAGGAGATGGATTGGGGTGTGCATGTCTGCCAACCTCCCGCCATGAAAAATCTAACTGATACAGATCGAAAATCTTATTTTTAATGCAAGTTGAAGGTAAAAAATCTTATTATCTCAAAATCATTTAGTATAAATATACTGCACATTTTTCAAAAAATCTTATTTCTCTATCACAAAAATCTTACTCAGTGGATTTTGATGATGAAAAATCTTGCTAGATCTGATAAAATCTTACTGGTTAGCAGGTATGGGTGTGTCTGAAATGAGTGATGCAAATAATGCATCCTACTCTGGAGAAAGGGGTACAGAGAGGACAAAAGCATGAAGCAAAAGCAAACAGATCTTTAGAAATAATGAATTAAAAGAAGAGCAACATCATAGTGCCTGACATTGCCCTTCATTTCTTACATTAAGGCCATAATGAACATGTAATAAGACACAACATATACACAATTTCACTGTTTTCTGTGCATGTTTTATTTGTTCACTTACAACAAAATTTTGATACAGGGGAACCTCATTATGACGAGGACGTAAAAACCATGACAATTACCTTGCTATATCACGGTTCCCACTATATCGGGGTTCCAAAAACAAAGAAATATTAAGAGTTGGGACCTGAAAAATCACCTTGTTACAACCGGGGTTTTGTTATATCCAACCTCTTTATAACGGGGTCCCACTGTATAACAAAATTATAGTGCCCGTCCCAGTGGACCTTGTTATTATGGGAGCGCCCTTTACAAGCAATTTAATTTCTCAGATTGTTAGCCTGCATCGCAATATTGATTTTATAAGTAAGAGATATTTTGCACCTTGAAATGAGAAAACATGTACGATTTATGAAGACAAAGTTTCACACAAACCTTGTTCAACATTACGTCATGTAAACCTTGAGAAGCAAGCCTGGGTTGAGTTTAAAATACACGGATTTGTCACTGCATTTTTATTTTGAACATTACTCAAGTAAACTCCTGTAATAGTTCTGATGGGGATATTAAAAAATCACAAATAGGTCATTTTACATAATTTTTGGTAGACTTTGCAGTTGTCGACAGTATAGATTTTGACAGTATTAAAAATTTGTTTACATAATAATCTTATTATGTTAACAAATATATATATTTCACTATTTCGAATATTTCACTTCAATTTGACAATAGAATTGACCGACCTAGAAAAATACCTCTTTACAGACAAAGTTGATCCAAAAGGTAACCATTGCCAATCAAAGATGATTTGAAATTTTACAACCTGGCTATTAATATTTGAAAATCAAACATTTTAGTGGGAAAACAAAGAACTTTTAAATAAGTTTGCACATGGTATTCTAAGTCTGGTACTGATAAATATACACAAATATTTTGCCTTCCATGTATGTCTACCTCTCTCTGCTGTAAATATTCATTATATTCCATTCAATGATTTGCCAAGTCTATTAAATGATGATACCTAATAAACAATTGAATGTGTGAACGTTATTGTCTTTATTGTTTCAATATTACAAAAGCCACACACTGATTGAATTCTCTGTACATCAAACATTTTATGCTACACAAACAATTTACGACAGCAACAGCATTACTTTGAAGTGTGTGCATGTTGACATATTGGTTAATTTTTTTACACAGGAATTTTAAGTTGTAGCAAAATGCTTTGAATAGAGACAGAAAAATCAAGGAAACAGTGAAATTTTGAAAAAAAAAAAA
>JZLH01S0259973.1:0-11282 GCA_001188425.1 Eucidaris tribuloides | reverse complement strand
AAAGGTCTTTGTGTTGTAATTATTAAGCTCTTGCAACTCGGATTTATTGACATTAAAGTCACTGTCATACCTGCCAACCAGTATGATTTTTCCAGGGCAGTTCTGTCCTTATTACAATTACTAGGCGGTGCGTTCAACAACAAAAACGTAGATTATAATAAGAATAGAACATGAATGACCAAAATAAATGAAACCAAATGCCTTGGTTACTACCGAGATTTTAATACAATGCCCAAATTGTAATGGAAATGACGTGTTTACATTCACTGGTGAGTGACGGAACAAAAGGTATGTTTCATTCATATTTTTTTCTCATAAGAAAACCTTTGTTTAGTTGTTTCAAATATTTTTGTCATTCGCACTCTAATTTCATTTTTTTTTATTATTTAACCTTTTTATTGTTTACCATACTGCCTAATAACTGTAATAAGACCAGAACTGCCCTGGAAAAATTGTACTGGTTGGCGGGTATGCACTGTTGTTTCCAGTTTGAAAACAAATCTGAGCTACATAATTTGTTGTGAGTTTAGTGTCTCTAATAGGTCTAAACATGAAGCCCTTAAAAAATGGACTTCAAGACAACCATTTAGTTTTACATGACTGGCTTTACCATACCTAGATCTCCCACCCCCGACTGCTAACCCTTACAATAAGACTCCACAGGATGCTTCATTCACATATATTTATTCATTCATATCTTTTTTCTTTTTTTTCAGGAGAGAAAAGACTTGCATTGAATTTTATTCTCCCTTGTTGGTCGCATCATTGTCAACAAAGCAATCTCTTGTTGCATTTATTGACAAATATTGATTTACTTGCAGCAAACTTATGATGCTTTCACCAATACAGTCACTTTCTAACATACTGCAGGTACACAGGTTACCTAAAAAGTTACTTATATTGCTTGTATTTACATAATTTTTTTTTTCCATTTGCAACAACAAACTTGGAGGAATATATTACATAAAGCTTGCCTTTCAAGCTTGACCATCTTTTGAATTCAGTAATTATCAAAACACACTATCCATTCATACCTTGCTAGTAACAACATAATTTTCTAAACTTTTGTACTCTAGGAAGTTTATCTATCCATGAAAGCACTAGCATGCAGCTCAGATATCAATATTTGATATTGTTTTTAATTGAAGCTCCACAATCAAAACAATGATTCTAAACAAGTTCTAAAACCTCAGAGAGATAGTCTGTTTATGTTAGAATTCAACCAAGGTGTACAAATATTATTTATTTATGTGTCTTTAATAAGTCAAGCCCATGGGGGAATGGGGGGGGGGGAGCAACTACAGCCCAAAAAATCCTCATAGCAAGAATTCATAGGCAGTGCGTCTCTTTTGCAAGTCTAAAAATTAACATTGTGTAAGTACTCTGGTATATAGAAGTAAAATACCATCGAAGAACCTTCAGCAAAGTTTAGGAACTATACACTCAGATTTTCAAGAATTATAATAATGTTTTACTTGATTTGAATCATTGTTTCATAGAGACAAAAATTCTACTCGTCTGCTAGTCTTCTTTCAGACCCTTATAGTATATGTGTGTGTTCATCATGTATCATGTATGATATGTGACATTTATTTACAATTTATACCTTATCCCTTCCAAAAAATGACAAAGTTTATGCATAAGTCTCAGGCAGATTATTATTCATAGACAAATACGGAACATGATTACTGAAAAAGTACTACTGAACTGATTTAGATCAGTGAGTTTAGGACGGAGTCTAACCGTAGGCCTACGATGATCTAACTGACCCTTAATCTTTGGTGCATTTTTCAAATTTTAGGTAATTACTGATTATCAGATTTCACAGACATGTCCTTCCTGAATAGCCGAAGGGCACGGGTTGTTGCTGTTGTGTAGCAGGAGAGGTACAAATGAGATGCCTGCCCCTGCCTTTAACATGACCATGGTAAATGTATGCACAAGTTCATCAAGATACATCTCATGTTTCTAAGTCAGCGTGGGCCCGCATTATTCATTCCATAGCAAGTGGAGTAGGGTAATCTTTGATCTCTGTGGGAACGTGTGGGGGTGTTTGAACGGTGAAAGATTAATCGAGACAGGGTTCTATACAAATGTGAAAATGATCTTTGTCGTTTTTGACAATGACGACAGATGTGGAAAAAATATAACTTCACAGATAAGAAAAGAAATTGCTTACCGTTTTTACCGCATTACCTCTCCCCTTTGCACCCTCCCCCCCCCCCCTTCTCAATAAAAGTGCTCACGAATAAGATAGACGAAAATAGGTCATGACAATTCGAAATGCTGACCTCCATCTGATCTTAATTGAGGCTGGATTATGCACAGACGTTAGTGAGAATCGTGAATGTCGCAGTACATGTGTGGTGGCGATGTTTGGATCATTCAATAAAGATGCACTTCTCATAAATTGGCATGTGTGTGTGATTTGTGTGTGTAGGGGTGTGTGTGGTGTGTGTGTGTGTGTGGTGTGTGTGTGTGTGTGTGTGTGTGTGTGTGTGTTGTGTGTGTGTGTGTGTGTTGTGTGGTGTGTGTGTGTGTGTGTGTTGTGTGTGTGTGTGTGTGTGTTGTTGTGTGTGTGTACCTTGTGCATTAGTATGTCTCTCATTTGTGGGCACAAGACATATATTGGTTGTCTACTCTGCTGGCTGATCTCCAATAGGGTGGTTGCTGGATTGTATGCATTGTACAAGTGTTTTTAATGTTTTTAATATCTGCTGGTAAATAAAAAGGTATATTTTAGTATCATTACTCTAAAATACACCAGGCTTTGTGCAATGTGTTTAATGATGACTCTCTGCTACGGTGCATGCAACCAGACATGAGTTTGAATTTGTTTGACCTCGCAGTATGATCACTTACTCACATTACAGTTCACATCTACTGTAGCTGGTCAAATGTATTAAGTTGCCAAGGTCAATAACAAAGGAATGCGAGATAGATATCACTGTAAAATCTCCACTTTTTATGGTAGCACAGACGTTTTTGAGATGTCTTATTTTGACCTTTTCCTGTTCTTCTTACTCTTAAATACATTTGACTAGCTACAGTAGATGTGAACTGTAATGTAAGTAAGTGATCATACTGTGAGGTCAAACAAATTTAAACTCCTGTTTGGTTGCATGCACCTTTGCAGAGAGTCATCATCATACACATTGCACAAATCCTGGTGTCTTTTCGAGCAATGATACTAAAATATACCTTTTTATTTACCAGCAGATATTAAAAACACTTGTATCATGCATACAATCCAGCAACCACCCTATTGGAGATTAGTCAGCAGAGTAGAGACCAAATTAGTGTCTGTGCCCACAAATGAAGACATACATGCACAGGCACACACACACACGCTTGTAATTCCTCCCATACAGGCGCGTAATTTTTAATTGATTACGGATATAGAAATAAGGATATGACTAAGAATGAGATATATCGGCTGGGGTCAATGGAGAATGCATGTTATATTAAAATCAGATTGTCTCCTATACCTCATTATACATGTAGCTGACTGATTTGGATTCCATTCTCATTACAGTCAGTTTTTGCATTATCTTGATTTTTTTATACTTTGGACGATTTCATCATGAATATTTCCTATCAAAAGCCACACATTAGTACCATTAAGGAAAAGGGCCTACACTACGTCAAACATCATTTCCACGTCTTATCACTAAACGAGCATCTACGAACTTGGCAACTGGCCAACTTGACCCAATTTCAAATCCAATGATCATCGCCGCTAAGTGAGAAACGTTGCCACATGTCATCACGGCTATCCAAGCTGTCGCAAAGAGTCAAAACCATTTCATGCTGAGTTCTGTTTTCAAAAGAGTAGGGGTAGGGAATTTGTGTGGTGTAGTGGGTAGGGGGTGGAGGTTTAACTTAAGAAAACAGACCATAATGGCAAGATCTTTGCTGAATGATTCTTAAGTACTAGTAGGTGACCCACATTATCACCATCACAAAAGCTCATTTTTGCTGATGCAGTAGAGGAATTGCATTCTTTACATCATTAAGCTGTTACTTAAAATTGATAAGTTTTTTTTTTCTTAGGTCTATTCATGGAACAATGAGTTCGATTGGAGTGCCTCTTAATTTGAATTGTAGTTTACATCCAGAAGCATCAATCTACACAAATTTAAAAACATTTTTGTTGTCACACATTCATCAATTACAACCAATGACACAAGTTTTCTTTCTTTTGTTCACATTATATTATGTATGATAGGCAAATTATGTGACAGGCCTTAAAAAATATGTTTCACATTTTCATTGTTAGGGGTCAGTATCTTTATGCATGACATCTCATATTTTCTTTGAATGCTCCCACCTTAAATGTGTAATTGTTCAGTTATTACACACTGTATATTTTCATTGTGATGGCTTTTGAATGGTAGATAGAATCAGTGACATACATGTCAGACTTTGAATTGACAAGTCAACTATAATATTATGGAATAACCTCCTGCAATGCA
Source organism: Eucidaris tribuloides (assembly GCA_001188425.1). Taxonomy (NCBI): domain Eukaryota; kingdom Metazoa; phylum Echinodermata; class Echinoidea; order Cidaroida; family Cidaridae; genus Eucidaris; species Eucidaris tribuloides. The sequence goes on along the minus strand of JZLH01S0259973.1, from coordinate 6,807 downwards.
TAACATCCATCACCGATTTTGACAAATTCAAATCTATGCTAAAGACCCACCTTTTTTTGATAATTCTTAGTTATTTCAAACTCTCACATTTCCAGTAAAATATTTACTTTCACATGCATAGAGACTATTTTTATGGTATCGTGCATCTCAATGAATTGAATATTATTATCACTATAATGAAGAATTTTTATAAAATGGTCATGTTGATCCTGTGTGTTATGCGAATGGGCATTAGTTTTTACTAATGTCCGCTCAGATTTTTTAAACCATTTTATAAAACAAATAATGCACATTACGCGTTCGGTCGTGAGTAAAACTATTGACCCTTGGTAAGTTTATAAAAATCCAAAACACACTCGGCTTTCAGCCTCGTGTGTTTCAGATTTTTAGAAAGTTACCTTGCGGTCAATAGTATAGATATAGTGACTGCCATGAGAGGCATAGTTGTTTCTAAAGCTCGAGGGGGGCATTCCATCCTGCTATGTGACCCCGAGGCTTGCCGAGGGGTCATAGCAGGATGGAAGGCCACCGAGAGCCTTTAGAAACAACTATGCCTCAAATATTAAGGCAGTCACTATACCTTTTATATACCAAAAAAAGAAAAATTCCTTCTCTTTTTAAAGATCGGAACCGGCTCTGCAGAACAACGGGGTCGTTATCACTTGCCTTGCTTGTCACGAAGCCAAGCTTTCGCGCTGTGAAAATGCGACGGATTACCGTTACTGTTACTGTTACTGTAGGCCTAACGTTACGTACGGCACACACACGCCGCAGCGCGTGTGTGGATAAGTCTAAGTCAACACAAACAACAACAGATGAGACGTCAACTTACGTTACGTGGCGTCCAAAAGTTCGAATCTCGGAAGAGTCTGCCTGCCTTTATTGTCTCAGGAATGAATTATAAAGTAAACAAACGAAAAATGGGCAAACAAATCAAGCTCGACTCGAAGTCGAGAAGTGTCGGGATCGTCTCCGCAAGCGTACGCCGCCACCTAAAGTTAGCAATCAATTTATCGCACTGCAGCTAGCTAGCGCTGCGCGAATTACGGTGTCTGCGTTCGCACAAATCGCGCGCGGGGCTCGCAACAACATTTGACTGCCGTTGAAAAATGACTATTAAAAACGACTATTGACCGATGATTATTAACCGCTCAGCGCCCCTGGCCAGGCATGGTTAAAACTATGACCAGACTTTTGACCAATCAGATGAAAGCATTAGCTAACATTCTTAGAATGAGGTATATAATTTTTACTAACGACCTTGCTAATGTGCATTATTTGTATACTAATGGACAGTTACATAGCCCATGAGACCGAAAGTATGTATTATTATGCTTCATTTTATTGTTTTTTCCAGTGAGAAAGGGTAACAATTGGCGTGTGTGGCATCAACTCCCTGGCAAAAACCAGCAATGTAACCTACGGGGTAGGGGTGGGGGTAGGGGTGGGGGTGGGGGTGGGGCGGCAGGAGCCATCCCCTTATAATGCTGTTTTTAAGCTTTCATCATAACAGTACATTTGAAATGTTGTAGGTATTCATGACAAGACATAACATGGTTTCCTAAATGGGGAGGGGTAATAGAATGTGTCTTTCTTGTGACGCTTGGTCTCCAGGGATTTTAAGAACTTTCACACTTTTGATAATGAAGTTCTATCACACTAATAAATAATCCCATGCTACAGACAATCATATATCTCCATTATTCATACAGTCAACAACGCCACATACACCCCCAACTACTCTACTTGAGTTTACAAAATTGAACTATGATCGTCTTAGAGACAAACAAGTGTTCTGTTTCAGCTTAATAACCGAAAAATCTTCTTATCGCAATCACATCAAATCAGCGAGTGTTTTGCAACACGTTGAATGCGTATACCTTTGGGCCCACTCTCACATATTCGTTCACTCATTACGGCTAAGTGTCGGCAGAAGTCAACACATACTCCTTGAATTAAATTTCAATGAAATTGCAATGAGTCCTTTGGAGTAAATCCTACACTTTTTGGCGACCTTTTATTTCACACAGTGCACGGGGAGACTTTGTGATGTATGTTGATTGTAAACTGTATGGACAATGAGTGAATACCGCTCGATAAGAAGGTGAGAAGGAAAATCGCGGAAAGAAGAGAGAAATAAGACTCAGGTTGCCAGCAGTGCTCATGAGTCATGTAACGTCATACTCATGAGATTTGCTCATTCAGGTGGGCCTCCGACTGACTTTGTGAAGCAAAAATGATAAAGGGTACAAGAACGGTAAAAACATTTTTTTGCGCCCAACTCAGGTTCAAGTGTTCTATTCCCTTCCCTGGAAATGTTGACTCAACCATTAAATACTAGACTTTCAGCCAGCTGCGTGTTGGGATAAGGTTCTGTGAGTGATTGAATTAAAAAATGTTACCACCGTAACCATTAAAAAAGCATAATGTAATACAGTACTACCTCCGTAATGTTGTGGAATGACGTCCTCAACAATACTGCCCCCTATGACAAAAGGGCATCACTGACATTTTTTTCAAAATTGAGTTTAGCTCAGTACATCATGTTTAACATGCAGAACCAAAAAAATATTAATTAGAAGTGTCCCTTTGTTTCATAATCCGCTTGTCAAAAGGACACTGAATAGGGCTTTAAGTGTTGAACAAAATACATTTTGCTTAATATCTCCAAAACACCAAAATGTCAGTTATGCCCTTTTGTCATGGGAGGGGGGGGGGGGGGGGGGAGAATATATTTTGACTCCCCGTGATATCCCCCATTACCAACACATTAACAGTCACTTAACCCACTGGTAATGAAATTATGTACATGTACATGCACTTTGGATTCCATACACGTGTAATGTGTACTTGACTTAATGTACAGGCACAGTCCTGAAGGCTGTAGCACATGGCTGTCAGAGAGTAAAATCTTGCCAACACGGGTATAGAATTCAATGATTGCTACAATATTCATGGTGTCTAGGCCTGTTATCATTGAAAAATTCTCTGCTGATATATCGCTAAGAAAATCCTTACCAATTTTGCCAAAAAATAGGCGGAATTAACTAACCATCAAAATAGTACAAAAGTCGCGAGTGTGTTTTGGGGCTGCAGACACGAATGGCACTAATATTTAGCTCCGTAATACACTAGAAATAAAAGTCGGCATTTTGTTTTTGAGCCGCGGACTTTAATGACACTAATGTTTAGCTCCGTATTATGCTCAAAATAAAAGTTAGGAGTTTGTTTTTGAGCAGCGGACATTAATAGCGCTAATATTTAGCCCCGTATTATGCTAGAAATAAAAGTCAGCAAGGTTGTTTTTGTGTAATACGGATCTAAATATTAGCGCCATTAATGTTCGTGGCTCAAAAACAAACTTGCCTACATTTACTCTTTAGCGTAGTATGGAGCTAACAGCACTATTAATTTTCGTCGCTGTAAAACAAACTGCCGACTTTTATTTTTGGCGTAATATGGAGCTGAATATTAGCGGAATTAATGTCCGCAGCCCAAAAGCAAGCTGTAGACTTTTATTTAAACTAGCATAATACGGAGCTAGATGATTGTTTGCTAATATCATTATCACAGATTCACTATCGATATATCGCTATTAGATGCAAAATCAGCCGATTACCGATAGTACTATCGATACAGAGCAGATCGATAACGCCCTTAATGGTGTCACTCGAAAAAAATTGCTTCCAAGAATCCCATGGACTAGAACTGCAAAACAGATTACAATCATGTTGTTCCATGCAAATAAAATAAATGTATCCTACACTGTATTTTTCTTTTAAATGGTCAAAGTATTCACAGGTGGTTCAAGGATTGTATATTATACATGTCACGCCCATGACGGGTTTTATGAGAAACCTCTGAGACAACTTTCTCCATCTACTACGTGCCTTAACTTTCACACAAGAATGCAAGCATCCACCCACCCACTGCATCGCTAAATAGCTCACGGCGCCGCCGCATGCAGGTAGCTCACGGACGCCCCCGTCGTAAAACCCGCAAAGATGTCAGGAAAAGGTTAGCGGTTATTTCAGGAAATAGTAAGACTGAATGGCGTTCTGTGACAGGACAGGCAGAAACAAATTGCAAATTGAATTGCTTCGGAACCCGGTATCCCATCTACTCTCTCTCTCTCTCTCTGATTAGGAATACTTACGAGAGAATTCCGCACAACTCGGTGAAAACCGTGACAGGTGTGCTGAGGATTCCTGCCTATACAGTGTGGCCCACAAAAAAAAGAACACTAAATTTATAAAATATGTGACCTGTCACCACAAAACGCACCATAAGTCGGAAAAATAGGAAATTGTGTTTTTCATACTGTCTTAAAGCAGAGACTCTAAGCTTTTAAATAATGTATAATTTGTCTAGGATGGACAAATCAAACCCATTTAAAACCCAGTTCACAAGTTTGGACTATCACGCAAGCCATTATCAGGAAAGTGGAGAATAGGGGCTGCAAAGATAGTACCCATTCATGCGAAATGGAACTGTTCCATAGAAAGTGCAGTAAAACCAGTCACTTTCAAAATGAGGAGTGTGGATTGGACAATTCATTTTAGCTCTTACAAGTATCATCAACGAATAGTTCATAAAAGCAGCTTTGTGGTGATACCAAAATTATTACAGGGCGACTTGACGATGTTGGATAACAAGAAATTATATTCAGAGTTATATTATGGTTACTCTCACGATCTGAAAATTAAATTTGGCCAAATTTTTGAGCTCCTGCAAAAACATGATCGAAGTTCTATCCAAGAAAAATCATACTTCTGAATCACTTCTGTTCCTCAAATTTGGTCAGATAAAAGATTAATGTATGTACCTTCAGAAAATATCAGAATCCCAGAATCAACTTTTGCAACCCAACTCGACTATTTACTGCATTTACACGAAAACTTCCATTGTGACTTTGATTTGTGATGACAGGACACATATGATGATTCACCCCCCCCCCCTTCACTATCCAAAGTAAATGGCTATTTTCCGCCATTCAACTGATAGCATGTTCTTTTCTGAAGAATACAACACTTAGATCGTCAATTTTCGTTCGGTGGTTTTCATTCTAGTGCCAATTCTGCACAGCAGTGCATTTCAGCTTTTCTCGCAGTGATGCCGTCCTATTGATGCCGTCCCATAGAAATTACACATAAGCTGGCGCTCACATTCCAAATTTACATTGGGTCATGAATAAAAACAGCCCTTAAATGGAAAGTACCCAAACAATATATCAAGGCTCCACACTAACTTTTTTACATACTTGCCCGAATGAAAAATTTACTTGCCCCAAAATAAACAATCAAAAACATTAACAATGATATCTGACTTATTTTTAACCAAAGCCTTTTTATAGCATTTTGCTTGTCATTTTAATTCTGGGGGACTGGGGGTTGCAAAATTTGTGATTTAGGAATTTAAAGAGTCATGAAATTAAGTATAGTGAACAAAATAATGATGAAATTTAGTATAAGTTAACTAAACACAAAATTTTTGACATATTTTGTTTGTTTTGGTGAGATTTTAGACATGTTTTGCTCATTTTATGATCAAAATTTTTATATTTTGAGTTTTTACTTGCCTGACATAAGATTTTACTTGCCCTGGGCAAGCGGGCAAGTGCTAGTGTCGAGCCCTGAATATATGATCTTGGTGTCATTGTACTCACAAAAAAATAGTCTCTATCGGATGAATTAAATATAAAGATGAGTAATTACTTTGGGAAATGACTGTAAAATGTAACTGTTCAGTTGTTTCTGGGCCACCCTACATAAATGCACTCAGAAACTGCGCTGTGAATACTATAAACTGAATATTTTCAAAACCACTGCATAATGTTACACTAGTTACGTTTCCCTGTAGAAATGAAGCTGATGCGAATCGCACAAAGCTTTGAGACCGTTGTCTGTAAATTCAAATGTTGAATTTGAATATCTAGATGACTATAATTTATGATGCAACCATTATTTTGAACAGTCATCAGCAAATTCTGGTTGGTATATTATTAAACTTTCCACCCTACGTGCATATTGACTCCATTTCATTGCTCACTTCAACGTAAGCCTTGATTTTAACAGGTGGGAATCATAACATGAAGAAATATTGAGATAAGAATATAAACCATGATATAATAATACTTGCTTATAAAAAAAGAATAATCACAAACTGAATATTACTCTGTCCATCATGTTAAGAAACTTTATACTGTCCAGACTAGTGTACAAGTGAATTTAATACATGTACCCCTTTTCTGTTCCCCCTTGATGTGTCGCAGCAAAAACGCATGCATCATAGTATGTATTGATGAATGCATGCACGTATGCACACATGCACTGACACAAATGGACAAAAATGCACATGAAAACTTCGCACATTCACATAGAAAAAAATACTACTGAAAAGGTTCAGTTTAAGATATTTGTCACGCCATTACAATTGGATGTTTTTACTAGGATTAACAAATTCTTGACAAAAAGTAGTTTGTAGTCATGAAGGAGTTACACGTTATAGACATGATGCGTAAATCAAAGTTTTACATATGCAAGGTGTATTCCCCCCCCCCCCAAAGGAAACAAAATCATATATTCCATATGGCTCTGGTTTTCTTCAAGATGGGTCAAAACCGCTAAAACGCACTTATGGCCCAATTATTGTGGCCGAGACCAAATATATTTCTGCTATGGTTTTTTGCCATCGTAATATAGGTATCAGACCAGCTTTAGCTCCATAGCTTAACAAAACTGGTACGCCAACTTTAACTTCTCTCTGTGTAATATCACCCAATCCAAAAAGTTTAGCGGAAATTTGTCG
>JZLH01S0259936.1:72934-87855 GCA_001188425.1 Eucidaris tribuloides | reverse complement strand
TGGGAAAAGTGGATTTGGAAAACATAGCTCCGTCGGGAAAAATTGGCCTATTGGGTGTAGGGGAAAAGTAGTGTCCGTAGGGGAAAATACGCATGCGGCGTAGGGGAAAATTAAAATTTTGTGTTTCAGCCCTGCTCAGAACTGACCTTCTCTCTATCTTTCCCATGCAGACGTATCTGAGCATGCGCAAAGGCACATGGGTGGTGCAGCGCGTAGGACCCGGTGGCAAGCCGAGGGACATGGTCGTCAACCGTCGGGTCAACTTCGTGTGGCCCGAGTGGCTCCGAAGAAAGATGGTCGTGAACCACCTCTACTCGCGAATCAACTTCGATAATCTCGGTCTGAAGTCGGTCAATAAGTTCTTTTGTTCAGAGGTGAGCTGATACTGCCATTGGTTGAAGTAACTTTCGGTCACGGGCGGCGATACTTTCCATTTTTTTTTTTTTTACAGAAAGTAAGTATCCTAGAAGGGGATTTTTTTTTACCCCGCGCGAGGGTTTTCGCCTTGCACTTTCTCCAGCCTCCCCCCCCTCCCACTCGTCATGAAATCTCCGCTACTGTTTTCAGTTATGGATCGTTATTTCTACGGTTCGTTACTCCATGGGTTCGATATTTTGTAATTCCTTATTCAAAAGGATCATAATCTACACAATTCGAATTAACGAACTCCATTTCATTTTCAGATTAACGAATCCTCAGGTAGGAGGTTTGTATGATTGGAATAACGAACCTTCGGAATAACGAGCCGCAATTAAAATGCAGAACAATTAAAATACAGAACTAATCGATTCCGAAATAGCCCAGTACCGTACATAATTGAGATAGACTATTGATGTCATTGTATTTTGTAGTTTGATAATAATTAATTTCGTGTCAATATGTAAATGATGTTTAATGTAATTTAATGTAATAAAAAAACTATATATCTTTGTATTATGGAATATATTTCATGTATAACTGTTTATTAATGTTACATTTTAATTTTCTAATACAAGAAAAATTATGCATGTACCAAACATCACTTTTACATACATGTAATTTTGTCAGCAATAGTAACACCATCTTCCCCCTATTTTTGAAAACCTGTTATAACGGATTATAAACAGAATACCCAACATAACCTGTTGTAATAGATATACAGAAGAGTAAACCTATCTATATCATGTGTCACGGATTATTTTGACTTTGATTGCATTACGTATTTTATTTAATTTTTTTTGTTTTATATTTACTTGCTTAAATTATTTACTCAGAAAGTTCAGTTATTTAGTATCTCCTTGATTTCACTCATGTATAATTTTCATTGTTAAATTTGAATGTGATTTAAAAGTATTGTTCATGATGTTTTTATATTGTACAAACATGCAATTCAGCTGATTGGCTGCAAATGATTTTTTAAAATAAACCATTACCATTACCATTACCAATTTTCCATACTTTCACATCACTCCTATGAAAATGTCTAAAACTTGATCATTTTGGAACAGCTCTCATATTTATTATTTACCGAATAATTGTCCTATCCTTAATAACTGTGCTTTTGTTTACGTTAACTCCCTTACTACCATTACAACAAACTTCCTTAGATTATACACCGAAATTCTGAGTGTGGTACTGGAAGGCTTCAGGTAAAAAAATTGTTCGAGACCTGGGGCCATTGAAATAACATAAACCATCACACCATCCAGTCGTACCGCTTCACTCAGGGGCAGGGCTGCCACTCAAAATTTTAATTTTCCCCTACGCCGCATTCATATTTTCCCCTACGCCCCAATAGGCCAATTTTTCCCTACGAAGCTATGTTTTACCACTTTTCCCCGACGGAGGTACGTTTTCCCCTACAAAATAACCATAGTAAATGCAAGAAATTTATTTTAATTGAGAAAGTTGGCTTTGTGGTCACCTCGATACTGCGGCATGCACGCGTTGCGGTTTTCGGAAGTTATACGATATAGTGACCAACTTGGGCAATGGATTTACCCAAATAATGTCTACAGACAAATATATATGGGAGTTCTTAGAAAATGTTTGAGGATTTAAGAATATTTTTTGAATATTGTCGAAACCCCATAGAAATCATTAAAAATCCCTACTTTCCCCTACGGAACGTCATTTTCCCCGTAGGGATTCGCTACTCCCTACGGTTGGCTAAAATTTCCTACGGTAGGGATTTTCCCCTACGAGTGGCACCCTTGCTCAGGGTCGTCGGCGCGTTTCAAGAAGACACAGCATCGGAGGGGCAGAACATTGTTCAGGAACAATGTTCTGCCCCTCCGATGCTTTGTCTTCACTTTTATTATTATTTGTAATTATAAGTTGTAGGTCTACGTCTTTCATTTTGACGTTGACGATCCATTTATCTCTGTAGCTTTATTGTATTTATCTGTACATATACATGCAAATCTCATTCTCATATTAATTGTGAATGATTTTCTGAAAGTGTCATATGTAACTTGGAAGTTGAAATCACTGGTACGCATCATTTTCAAACCACCTCTGCAATGTTGACTAGAATTTCCTGAATGCATGTGGTGGAGTGGAGGCACTGTGGCTTATAGTGGGTAAGTCTGTAACGTCCCGATTGCTAAATCCACGGTTCAAATCCTGTTGAGGCGTCTGTGTCCTTGGTTAAGACACTTCATCTGAATTATCCCTCTCCTCCTGGCAGCATCTGGAACCAGTTAACAGCCACTGCAGTTTTTGTCCCAACACCTGCTGTTTTCCAGGAGACCGCCCTTCCGACCATCAGAGGGTTGACACCTCCTGTAGGTTCCAGGCTGCTGTAGCCCATACAAGAGCATGATTTTAGTTGCACCTCTTCACTAGTTTTTATTTGTAAATAGCAATCTCACAGTACACCATCCTGTTATTGTCTGCACCATCATCTGCTATCACTGCACATCCCATCCCAGTTTAGCTTGGTAAAGCTGCTTCAGGGATTACTACTTCAAGGTTCAAGGTTCAAGTATAAATACCTGACAAGACTGAGAATTTCATTTCTGAATGAACTCGTATCTCCCAAACCCTGGCAGCCCGGACAGGAATACTATATCCAGGTAGTAGAGGTGCCACACAATTTTTGCAGGCTTGACACAAGTCCAGATGTCCCGATGATCTGAGCAGGGAGGGCCACCTCCCTGATCTGAGGGTAGTTAGTGAAGTTGCGTGGGCGAGCGTTTACGCAACGCAGGGACAGAAGACTATAAACCCTCACCTTTACCTTTGTTCACGGATGAACACAAGGCTGTTCCGTATCCCGCTAAAATAGATGTCGTATACTATAATACAGGGACGTTGATCCTGGGGTGGAAAGGGGGCGGTTGCCACCTCAATGAAAATAGTTGGGGGGGGGGGGGGGCAAACATATCGATTTTGTCCCCCTACAATTTTGACAAATTGAACAATTCGTGATGCGTAATGCAAGGATACGTCTAAAAAGTAGTGCAAGACACAACAAAACCATTATACTTAATATAAAAATACTATTAAACATACACAATTTTCATTTTTTTCGCCGCGCTTCACGCGCAAACGGCTATACTGCAATTTGATAAAATGTTGGACTTCTTTTTACCCCCCCCCATTCCGAAAAATGGATCGACGCCCCTATTATATATATTATACAGCTCGAAGCTTTATTTATTTATTTATTTATTTATTTATTTATATTTTTTTTTACCGGTGCGGCGGCACCCTCTTTTAGGATCCTGCATTCGTTGCCGACTGTATACTTTCTAATGTCTAATTCGTTTTTTTCCTTCAAAAAGGTGATGGTGAACGATGACATCGGTACCCGAATCCTGTGCGGTTCTGTCGTCTGCAAGACGGGGATCAACCATTTCACGAAAAAGGGCGTGGTCTTTACCGATGGGTCACAAGTCGACAATGTGGACCTTGTCGTGTATGCTACTGGCTACAAAGTGAGGGCGCCCGTCGTCGACAATGACATCATCAGTGGTAAGAATTTAAAGTGATATAGCTAACATTGGGAGCTTCAATTTAAAAATTGTCGAACTTTGATATCTGAGCTACAATAGAAGTGTTCAAATGGACAAATAAACACCCTAGAATACAAAAGTTTGGAAAGTTAACACTGCCAATGGCAAGTTAATACATGAATAAACAATAAACTCGGGGGCGAGTTTTATTAACCTAGGTGTACACACAGTAAGTCTAATGGAGGAAATGGCAAGTGAATCTGGTCAACTTACGATTTTCACTTTTTTAAAGCACTAAATAATCATTTTGAAATACAATTTTTTCAGGGCTTCATTTTTAGACCTCATCAAAGACACTGGTAGCATGGGGAATCATGCAGCTTAGATTTTTTAAACTGTGGTAAATGTTAGCCAATACCTTTAAGAAATGTCTGAGTCTGTGTTTAAAATGGTCTGAGTAACTAATTTTCTCCCGCAAAGTTTCAATGCCTGCCCATTCGACGACGAAATTATTATTTTCGTTTCCGTCCCCCTCTTCCTCTTCCTCCTCCTTCACTTCTTCCCCTCTTCTCCTATCCTCCATTCATTCTGCTCCTTCTCCAGCATGCTGCTGCTGCTGCTCCTCCTTCATAGTTCGTGTTTACATTACACCTTCGTTTGATTTCTTCTTGTTCTTGTTCTCCTCCTCATACTTCTCCTCCTTTTCCTCCTCCTCCTCCCTCCTGACTCCTCCCCTTCTTCTTCTTCTTCTTTTTTCTTCTTCTTCTCTAGTTTTTTTTTCTCTTCTTCTTCTACTTCTTTTCTTCTTCTTTCTTCTTCTTCTTCTTCTTCCTTCTTCTTCTTCTTCTTCTTCTTCTTCTTAGTAAACAATAATTTCAGTGATCCTTTTCACAATGACAGAAACGTTAACGAAATTTAATTTTGCAATGCCTTCATTTCTATTCCAATGCTAATGTGTCCAGGGGCCCCCATTATAACATATTTTTGTTTGTGCGTTTGTAGGTGGTTTCAGGTACAAACAAAGTTATATTTGGGCATTATTTTATATGGGCATATATGCAGTATTTATATTAATCCAGCTTGAATTGTATCGGACTAAAAAATAAATTCACATGAACCTTAACTGGGGATTAGGATTCCAAGACTTTACAGCCTGGTGTCCAAACACATGAATAACGTGAACTTCTATTCAATGAGATAACGAAACATAATCACACATCAAACGTTAATTTGTGAGTCTTTGATCACCATCTTCGTGATTTTAAATAGTAATGTGCATTCATATTCTACGAGAAATAATAACTTTCACTTACCAAAAGTAAGAACAAATTTAGTTTTAAAATCAATATTTTATCGTGGACCTTTGAATTGGAACACATTGCCTGACCAATTTAAGAATTCTTGCTCCTTAAATGTTTTTTAAAACAAAATATAAAAATTATTTAATTTCATTGTATTCATCGTCTTTTTGAACTTTTAGTATAACGTAAGAGTTGTGTATTCTGTAGCTGGGTTGTTAGGTACTTCTTTCTTTCCCCTCTAATATGTTTGCAATTGTACACGTTTTAATATGTTGGGTCGGCGTATCATAAGGATTACTCTTTTTAGCTGATGCCCTCTCAGTATATATATATTTTTAAAATCTCGTACTGATATATGTTCTTGTATCATTTTGTAAATTATTTATCTTGTTTTGATGTCAATTGTTTTTATACTGAGTAAAATAAAATGAAATGAAATGAAATGAAATTTTGACAATTACGAATTAATCCCGTTGGTGTATAATAATAAAGGTTTTCCCACTCATTTTCAATCTTTTTCCAATTCATATAGGATGATGTGAATGCTAATCATAATTTCGTCTTTGATCAACTAGCTTGACAACTTTTCCGGTCTAGTTAACAGTGTTGTCGCACAGTTTCGTCAAGTGCAATTTCAGTTCGTCGGTCACAGTCAGTGAACACCCGAGTGGAAAAATGATTTGTCTTTTTGCAACCAGTTTCACGAGATCTTCATTTAGTTTTGTCTGTAAAAAATATTCAAGGCATCACTTGACCACTTTGGATGAGAATCCAAATGAATTTTTTTCTTAATAAAGACGAATTTTATCTAAACATCTGTCAGTCGTATTTGCGACTTGTTGTCAAATTGAAAACGTAAATGACCAAACTGAAAATAGCATTTGCACCTTCCGCTCTCCTCGATACGAGACAGCATGGGCGTCGATCCTGGGGTGGCAAGGGGGACTGTCGCCTCCCAATGAAAATATTAGGGGGAGGGGCAAACATATCGATTTACCCCACCAATAATTTTGACGACTTGCAAAAAATCATAAAACGTAGTGCAAAGATACGTCTAAAAGTATTGGAAGACAACAAAACCATTAAACTTTATGTAAAAAATACTACTAAATAAACACAACTTTCCATTTTTCGGCGCGCTTCGTGTGCAAAATTCTATATCGCAATTTTTTTTGGACATTTTATGACATCGAAAGTTTTTGACATTTTTTCTTACTTTTGCCACCCCAATCCGAAAAATGGATCGACGCCCCTTCGAGACTGACATGAAATGCGACGGAGTTTCATTTAAAAAGATGACGAAAATGGACTGAAAAAAATATTATAATTCGTGTTTTGTCCCGTGGTACAGATGGTCTGAAGGATCTGGAGCTCTATCTCTACGTCTTCCCACCTCGCCTGAAGCACCCCACGCTCGCAGCCATCGGCTTCATCGAGACCATCGGGGCGCACGCCCCGGTGTTTGAGATGCAGACCCGCTGGGCGACGCGCGTCTTCAAGGGCCTGCTGAAGCTACCACCTAAAGACGCCATGATCGAAGACATCGGGAAGAGGAAAGCGGCCATGTTCAAACGATTCGGGAAATACAAGAACTTTGTGAGTATATATACAATGAAAAACCGAAGTGTTACATTTAAAGACACAGGCTAACATTGTGGAACTTCAATTTCCTACAAAAAAAGTCAAACTTTGATATGGTTTCTACATAGTAGTGCTTATGGACAAATAAACATTGTAGCATACAAAAGTTTGTAAAGATATGCTGCCACTGACATGGTATGCATGAATAAACGTTTAGTGCTCGGGCTGAGTATAGATTAGTCATACATATAACATAGTGGTCTATGGGAGGAATTAGACAAGGTTACTAGAAGGTCACACTGGATACTGTAGATTTTCTAAATGATCACTTTGAAGTACATGTTTTAATTTTCGGGGCTTCATTTTTAGACATTTTTTTTTTTATCATGGCGTATTATGTAGGTCACATTTTTAAACTGTGGTCATTGTTAGCTTGCGTCTTTAATACCCAAGGTGTTGCCAAATATATTCATAGATACCACATATAGGGTTAAATTTCAACACTTTCAGTGTTAAAGATCATTCTCCTAAACTCTTGCTGTTGGATGTAAACCTATATGTGTTAAAATGACACTCGGAGTGTCAAACTACACTGGCATTCGGGAACACCACTGTTGTTAAAGACAACACCTCAAACTTTTGTAATGTATACTTAACCCTTTAAGTACCGTTGCCACAAAACTTGATAGCCTTTGCATGTGAAACTCTGAATGTGGTTCAGCAAAATGTTAAAAGAAATAAACTTAAAATATACAGTTCTACCTCAATCATCCCCCCACCAGTTATCCGGAAACTCGAGTGTCCCAGAAAAAAAAGGATACACTATTAAATTGGCCCCAAACTGCCAAATGAATATCATTTATGTTTAGATATATATATATGGAAAGCTAAAAATCTCGTCTTTCTTATGGCATCAACAATTATGAAATTGTTATATGCTTGAGTGATCACTGTCCACTTCTGTAAAGGACCTGAAAATGAAGTTGCGCAAGAATTGGCTATCCACTGTTACAAAAGATTCAAGCTCTCTTTGATTTTGTGTGGAGCTCGGTGGGGATTGGGATATATAAATTAAAGATCTTAATGACTGAAAACATGAAAGACTACCGTATTCGGGTGAAGGGGTAGTGGGATGGGGGATGAGGGGATGAGGGAGTGGTGGGAGTGTTGGGGTGTGGGGGTGGTGGGAGTGTGTTAGGTTTACCAAAACCCACCACTCCCACCACCCCGCCACCCCACCTCTCCAACCCCTACACCCCACATCCGCACCACCCCATACCCCCAACACTCCAACCACCTCTCACCCCACCACTCCAATATACACAAAATGCACAAAAAGAGAGTGTTCCTGCGCAACCTAATAGGTCCTTTACAAAAAACGGTGTCAAACTGTACTTTAACCGCTGAATCCGATACCAGGATTCGGTGAAACTGTTTTGTAAGCAGGAACCAGAATTATGTTTCTGTACCCTGGCACGACAAGCATTTCCTAGCACGCTTTGCGTAAACATGTTTATTAATATTGGTGGGGATTTTAGAGGTGGTACATAGGTGCAATGTCCTCCTCCTCCTCCGGGCTATAGATCATTCAACTGTCAAGACACTCGGACTATATTAGTGCCATTAAGTTTAGACTATTAGTCTCTAAAAAGAATGAAGTGTTATTGAATAATGTACGAAAATGTTAGGCCTAATAGTTATGACATTATACTAAATTATAGATGTAAGTAAACTTTTCTTTTTATATGTTGTGTTTAAAACACACACGTTCAATGACATCTACCAATAATAATAACAATAATAATATAAAATTTGTAAAGCGCAAAAAAACTATTCAAATATACTCTAATGCGCTGCTAGAGCTCCTAATTACTTGGTCCAATCATTACGGTAGTACATAAATAATAATACAACATATTGTGCAATTTGTAAACATATGATAATGCACATTGGAAAATCATAATACATCATTTGAGCGTCCTACTTTAGTACCGCCCTCAAAAACTCCCAGCTCCACCTGGGTGAGGCCTTGTGGGCCCCCACCGCCCCGTTCACCGACAATTTGAGGGGCACACCCAGTAGGCAGGTTACTCACAGGGGCTCTAGCGCGAGGCCACCAGGCCCCACACAGGTAACCAATGAGAAAATGGATGGTTACTAAATATACACAACAGATACAAAAAAGTATCACTCCTCCAGATAAAATGCATTCATGATTTGAGCGTGATAGGCATGCAGGAACCAAAGTAGTTAAATTATATCATGCAAATTCTTATTCAGTTGATTTACAACTCGAGATGAGGAAAATGTGATGAATAACATTAATGAATAGTATTGGTTATCATTTTCCCCCGCACGACATCTAGTTCCCACCCATACCGTACCAGGAGCTGATGGCGTCCAAGATCGGCGTTCGACCCAAGTTCTGGCCGATGCTGCTTCAGGACCCCGTGATCGCGTTTCGCATGTTCTTCGGCCCGGCTCTCCCCTACACCTACCGTCTGGTCGGTCCCCACGCCTGGTCCGGGGCCCGCGACGCCATCTTGTCGGCGTGGGATAACACGGTGTACCCAACGAAAACCAGAGTCGTCTCGAACCCGGCCGGGGACGCCAGCAGTTTCGGTTCGGGGCTCGTGAAGTTTCTCTTGCTAGCGGCCCTCGCGTTGAGTTTCTTCCTCACCGTTTTGTATTAAAACCTAATTATAATCAAGAGTTGCACATCCCTGCTAGGGAGGAAAAAAAGCCCAATGTCGTCCACAGTGTGTTTACATAGTAAAGATAGTGTGAACACAATGTGGCACTATGTGGATTTGGTGCATTTTCACAGTGTGACACTGTAATGTAATCACTGTATGGTCTTAGAGGTGAAAGTGTGAGAACGCCGTCGGTTTTTTTTTCTGGAAGGTGACGACCACTGTGTGGATTTGGTGCATTTTCCACAGAGTGGCACTGTGATCACTGTGTGTACACATTGTGACCACATTGTGTTCTTTCCGGCAGGGATGTATCGGAATTTATCGATCATGACTTCGATTGCATTTTTTTTTCATAAGGGGCAGGGGGAAGCTCTCATCGTACCCACCCACGTCCATTGAGCTCTGAAACTGACCCCTTTACACACTAGGAAATTAGGGTGCATAGATTGTCCCAGTAGCAGCACCCTTACGGATGCAGTTTTGAACCCACAGAGGTGCAAAGTGTTGGAGCGGGCCCTAAAGGGTGCAGAATTGCTCAGGCGTTGATATTGGGACATTTTGTGCACCTCAATTACTCCCTTATTTCTTGATGTGTACAGGCAAAGTCGCATCGCACTTAATTAAATTTGCGCCTCTAAATGACGTAATGCTATGGAAACTATAATACTTTAATGGCGCAAACATCATTTTGCTAAAATATTATAGCCTTAGCAAACGTGCGGATCTCAAATTTATAACTGCTGTCCGGGAGGATTTGCACTTCACGTACATAATCGATTTTCTTGGATTGTTGCAATTGCGCCCGGATGGGTCAAATATAATTTTGATTGATTCACGCTCTTTTACGAAAAATGTAAAAAACTGATACAGTTTCAAAGTTTGTTGTTTTTCTTTTTAATTGGCGGACCCTTAAGTGTAAAGATTTCTGAAAACTACTGATCTTTAAAAGAAAACATCAATGTTACCGTATAATTGAAAATGAGATCATTTCTACTTTGTTTGTTTGTTTGTTTTTGGACGCGGGTGCATAGAAGGTACAGTGAGAGTATATAATTCCATAAGAAACCATAAATTAAACTAACAATACTTATACAGAAGCAAAAATATTGTGCAGTTGATTGTAATTCATTAAAATACTATTGTCCTCTGAAAATATTTGATACTTGAAACATATGTCTATTTATAATTTTTCTTTCAGATTGCATGTGAGATCATTAATTAATTTGTAACCCTGTCAGTTATTAATGATTTCACAATTTTCCACTTATTTAAGAGGGTTTTTTTTTCTAATAGCTTCATCGGTGGTCGTGAGATATGTATTTTAGTCATCCGAATTCCAAGTAATCGACGTGTGTGTAGATGTATAAACACAAATTATTGACGCATTTTTGGTACGGCTCTTATGTTTGTTTGTGTGTGTGTGTGTGTGTGTGTGTGTGTTAAAGTAGGTGTGCATGTGTACATGTATGCATGTGTATTTATTGATTGGGTAGGTGTGTATGTGTGCTTGAATATACGTATGTTTGTGTGTGTGTCTGTGTGTCTGTGTGTCTGTGTGTCTGTGTGTTTGTCTTTATTATGGCAATGAAATGACTGATGGGCTATCTGGTATAGATAAGCGACAAGGATTTGTTTGGCATAATGTTCCTATTTTGTGGGTACATAGGCTATAGTGTTAGTCTAATTTTGATGTTGATAAAGTTGACGAGACAGTTGTTATTATTATATACTATGTGTCAAACTTCGGACTGTAAGAGTGATTTGATAAGCAATATGCAATTAAATAGGGCGAATATGCAATAAATCAATGCTTGTGTATTCCATGAAAAACAAATCATTATTAAAAGCAAAGGTGCCGACGATGTATTTTGTGTTGGCATTTAATGTAATTTAATTGGTATTTAAAATGTGATGATTTTAATAATGATGATTGAAGATAACAGCTTCGATAACTATGATAAAGAAATTGAAATCAATTTTAACACTTGCATATTTGCGAAAGACAGAACATAATTTAATTTCACTAAAATCGCAGTTGTTGTTTACAGAACTTTGCACTGCTTTTGGTACAATTTACTATTATATAACATTTCTTAATAAGATAATATACATCTACAAGTTCGAGTTGCACATATTATGAAATGGAAGTGTATAGGATTGGTAGCATGCAGTCTTCAATACAAGTTCACATGGCTTCTAAAATCAAGTAAATCAAGATATCTGTTGTGAAAGTTTCAGAGTAGAATGTTTCATCAACTTTCATGCTGGAAATACCATGTTTGACATATTTGTTGTGTCCAGCTTGAATATGGTCATAGTTTGTTAAATCGGTTATTCAATTTATTAGTTCTCTAGGCAGTTTGTACTGCTTTAAAATGCTTTCAGTACCGTTCAATCAATGAACAATTACGTTTAATGTACCTTGTTGTGTTAATCATCTATGTATGGCTTATATAAAACATACATTTCAAGAGTATAGACTAAGAAGTACTGAAGTCACATAATACTACTTTTGAGATAGAAAGGCTCAAAGTTTTCAAATTTGTCTATAGATCACAATTGTTTGAGTTGTATACATCCAAACTTGGTGATGTTAATTGACGCAATAAAAGATGAATATAGGACAAAAACAAACATTGTCACACTTGTCGATTTCCAATAATCAATAATCAAGATTGTGGACTTAAGTACTTCTTCTTCTAAAAACAAGGGTCTCAGGAAAACAAATGCATTTCTCGAATAAATTAATGTCAACAACACTTGATTGTATATATATTTGGAATGTCCTCCATAAGACAGTCAATTTGATGTACAATTTGTCAAATTTGGACGTTGTTTTAAATTTGACCTCATTTGACCTTTGATCGGAAGTGACCCCATATCTCATCAACAAAGCACAAAATACATGATAAATTATATATTTTCTTAATTCTTGTAACTAGTCGAGTAATTTGAAATACATTTTCAAGAAATTAGACCAAGTTTAAAATTTGACCACGGTTGACCCCTAATAGGAAACGGTCAATTTGACCAAAATTTTGTCAAAAAAAATCCTGGCATGCAACGACTTCAAAACAATCACTAACTCAATTTCGTCAAAATGTGACTTAAGTACTTCTTATTCTATACTCTTCATTTGTTTTAAATGTGTCTTTATTTTAGTCTCATTCGTAACATTCATCTCTAAAATTATATCTCTTCATGTTTCCTCATTTATATACATGTTGAATTGCAATGTAGATACAACATTATACTAGAATAAAAACGCTAAATACAAATACGTTAATTATACAACTATAATATTAATATGGACATCGTCAAAATGAAATATACTCAGTGGCATTGCTGGAATGTTATAATTACTTCCTTTTGGAAAGTTGTGCAATGATTAACCATCGCGTCATGTAGTTTATTTAGCAAAATATTAATATGGATATCGTCAAAATGAAATTTACTTACAGGCATTGCTCGAATATTAAAATTGCTGCCTTTTGGAAAATTGTGCAATGATTAACCATCGCGTTATGTAGGATTTATTTGGCGTCAGCAGTGGCGTCATATTATCATTTCCAGTAACGTCATCTCGGAGACTTTGCTTTCACTTTTATCGGAAATTAGAAATGCACCCTTCTTTCCAATTTGGAATGATTATGAAATACATATGACATTGAAATAAATATGGTCACTTTTTGTGCGAGTAGAATACACCGTCTCATTGACTTTATCCACTTGTTTTGTGGAAAATGTGTGTTTCTTATCAGGGGGCGGACCGCCTGTCAATTTGTTTAAAGTAATGATTTTTTTTTGGTGTATGTGTGTGTGTGTGTGGGGGGGGGTGGTTTTAGTGTTTTTCGGAAAATTTCGCCCTCCAACCATTTTGGCTATTTGGCCGTGAGGGGAAATAATTTGGTCGTGTTTCTTTTATTTTTTCCGCGGCGGACAAGAATTTTTTCTATCCTTTCTTCTTTTTTGGGAGGGGGAGGGGGTGGGTGGGTGGGTTGATTTTGATATAAAACACATATACCCAAATTGAACAATAATTACACAATGGACTTGCTTGTCGCGTCGCTGTTTAGTCGTCAACGAATATGAGTTGCCCCGTAAGATTTTTACTCCGGTGCTGCCCTGCCCTGGTAGAGAGTGTTATCACGCCTAGGGGTGTTTCATAAAGCTATTCATAAGTTACGAACAACTTTATGAACAACTGGTAATACTTTCTTGGGTGCTAATCAGTTTTTCATGCATTTACATGTAGCACAAGAAGGTATCACCAGTCGTGCGTAAAGTCGTTCGTAACTTACGAACAGCTTTTTGAAACACCCCCGGGAAACCTTTTAAGTAAGTTAATTCACCATTCGAATTGTACACCCGGGGGCCACTTTCAGTACGAGGTGTACACGATGCGCGTGTATGGACTTTCAAAATGGACCTTAAACAAGAAATAATTATCTGTCGATCTTAGAATACCCTTAACAAGTAAATATTAAAGTCTAAAAAGATACCCTTTTAATGTGAACCTTCTGTTGAATATCGTAAACAAGTATTCAAGTCTGAAAAGACATCCTTTTAAAGTAAACCTTTTGTTAAAAGTATACCCCTCTTTTCCTGATTTTGATACCCTTTTCACTGTACGCGCGTACATCGCCGGGCCGCGAAAAACAACCCTTTTTACGCGTTTTTTTTTGACACGCGCATGGTGTACACCTTGAAATGACAGTGCCCCCCCCCCCCCCCGCGGGAATTTACAGTTCACGTGAATCTAAAGAGGGTGATATTCTACTCGGCCTCCGTCGACTGTGGACCTTTAAAATTACGTCCTTTAAAGTTAGGGCCTACTAGGCAGATTTTAGTACACATACGGCATTTTACATATGAACTGCTTAACTGCCGTCGGATCGCCACAAACGCGATCGTTCCACCGCCCGTTGTAGCCCCCGAATAGGTGAACGCAGTCCTCGCCGGTGCCTGAGCCGCTGTTACTCGGCTGGTTGGTGTTCCATGTCTCGAAGTCCAGGGCCGAACCGTCCGACCAGGTGAAGTTACCCTCATTGGTCAAATCGTGAAGACCAATCCAACAATACCCAGGAGAACCCTGATGTAATAAGAAAAGAAATGAACAAAAGAAACCCCTTTTTATATTTACAACTTTGTTGAAAGATTAATTCATCAGGAAACTTAGTTTTGCAAAAAAGAAATAATAAATTAAAAAAATCATAGTTCGTGTTTACATTACACCTTCGTTTGATTTAAAAGACTTTTTATTCTTCTCCTTATTCTTCATCTTCTTCTCATTATTTCTCTTCTTCTTGTTCTCCTACTTCTCTTCCTCTTCCTCCTCCTCATCCGCCTCCTTCTCCTCCCCTCCTGACTCCTCCCCTTCTTCTTCTTCTTCTTCTTCTTCTTCT
>JZLH01S0259936.1:45742-65976 GCA_001188425.1 Eucidaris tribuloides | reverse complement strand
CCCCCTTCTGACTGCAGTGGGGCCGCCAGGACGAGGGCGGCAATAGCCAAATACGAGACGTACCGTGCACCACACATTTTGTAACGATGAATGCAAATGGACCAAACAGAAGTAACAAGTCTCTCAACTGACGACCGAGCCTGGACGTAAACGATATTTATATTACAAGCTGGAAAGTGACACAAGCTAAATTATGTCGTTATTAATGTGTGTTTTAGATGATATCACCAAGCTTGCCATTGTTCTCGAGAGGATATAAAGAGGAGAAAGACCTTTGAATCTCCGCGTTTGATAACTTCCTGGTGTCGTTTTTAATGTCCCGAAGTTGTTCTTGTGGCGGCACACCGGAAAGCAAAAATGTTTATTGGACAAGGTAAGATTTCTTTCCTAAATCACTCACTTCCAAGATCCTTTAGTTTATTGAAACATGATCGAGGAGAAAATACAAAAAGGGAGAGGAAGATGAGGAGGAAGAGGGGTAAAGAAGGGAGGAGGAGAGAAGTAGGAGGTGTTGGTGTTTGTGATCAATAGCTTTGGTCCATTTTGGATTGGGGAATTTAAAAAAATGCCAAAATTTCGATCGCGCTTTGAGCGCCAAAATTTGCAATGTAAATTTTTGCGCAAAATTGAAAATTGTGTATGTTTAGTTTGTCTATAGTGCACTACTTATCATTTCCATGCGTTATAAAATTGATCAAATTGTTGGGGGCAAAACGATGTATTTGCCCTCATAATTTCATTGGGGGCGACTGCCCCACTGCCCCTGGAAGGTGGTGGTGGAGGAGGAGGAAGGGGGGGGGGTTGAGAGGAGAAGGATGAAGGGGAGAGGAGAAAGAGGAGGAGGAGGTGGTGGATATGAAGGAGAAAGAACAGGAGGGTGGTGGTGGTGGTGGTTGGGTATGGGTGGTAAATTTGGTAGATGAGAAGGAGGAGAGGAGGAAGAAGAGGAGGAAGATGGAAGGTGGAGGAGCGGAACAGGAGGATGAGGGAAGGAGGAGGAAGGGGAGGAGGAGGGGGAGCTAGGAGGAGGAGGAAGAAGGGGAGGAGGAGGAAAAGCTAGGAGGAGGAGCTAGGAAGAGGAGGAAGGGGGAGGAGGACCGAGGAGGAGGAGGGGATGAGGAAGGGGAGGAGGAGGTGGTGGTGAATAAGAAGAAGAAAGAACAGGAGGGGTGGTGGTGGTGGTGGGGTAGGGGTTGTAATTGTGGTGGACGAGGAGGAGGGGAGGAGGAGACTGAGAGAAGGAAGGGGAGAGGAGGGGAGCAAGACAGGAGGAGAGGAGTAGTGGAGGAAGAGGAGGGGGAGGAAGAGGAGATGATTACAATGCTGATGAAAAGAACTTTAACTAATGAATTCAAAGACTAACCATACAAAATTATCCCCCCTTTCTTAGAATTAATACAACGTGATTTTGATCTGATAATAAAAGCCATGTAAATGGGTAGGATCGCCATGTTTCTGATTATTAATTAATTGGTTGGTAATGCAGGTAGGTAGGACCGTGGTCGGTCGGTGGATCGGTCGCTTGGTTGGTGATGACGACGATAACGATAAACAATAATAATAATAACAAGATACTACGAATAGAAAATAGATTTTTCCCTGAAACACGCGGGGGATAATTCATTGTACAGGTTAGGGTTTGTAAGCAGCTTGAGGATGTGTACCCCCGAGTCCCCTGCTGTCTACGTCCCTGTTTGTGAATCTTCTAAGAACTAATTCCAGTGAAGTGAACTTTGATCTGCAGTCGCAGCCAACAAAGTGCGTATTCTTGACGCTCCTCTTTCAAGATTTCCTTATAGTTAAAATAACCCATAGAACTAGGTCACCAAAATGAATCAGCTGTGACAGGCAGGTCAAAGCCACCTATCGAGTTGCAAATGACGGGAAATTTTGGATTCAAGATTCAATACTCGGGATTCAATATTTGATTATAATAAATAAGAATAACTTTGAAAAGTAACCTTGTGAGCGTAAAAAATCACATTCTGGCTATTATGACACAAACTTGAAAAAATTGTATCTCTAACTAGCAGGTGAGGCACAATGATATTAACCCCCGGAAGCGGTGCATGTAACCGAGAGTAAAAAAAAAAAAAAGAAAAAAAAAGGAATTACAAAAATGTGGCAAGGTGGGGTGGGTGGGCGTTATAATAAAAAATGGAAACGCATGAATGCATAGTATGAAATTTGTTTAGACTGTAATTACCAGAATAATTTCCTAGCCGAGATGAGAATACATGTCTTAATTCGTGCTTAACAGGCATGTGTGTGGTAGTGTGGTTGTGTGTGTGTGTGTGTGTGTGTGTAGGTGTGTGTGTGTGGTGTGTGTGTTGTGGTAGTGGTTGGTGTGGTGTGTGTGTGTGTGTGTGTCGTTTGCGTTTGTGGGTGTGTGCGCTGTGTTTGTGGTGATCGTGTGTGATGTGTGTGTGGTGTGTGTGTGTGTGTGTTTGTGTTGCGTTTGTTGTGTGTGTCGGTGTGTTTGTGTGTGTGTGTGTGTTGTGCTGTGTGTGTGTGTGTGCTGTGTGTGTGTGTGGTACGATCTGTGTGTCTGTGACGGAGGAACACATATAGCATGTACCACCTACTCTGAACACTGCCACGGACATACACAGACAAGCAGAACCACAACACACATCAACAAAAATAAACACTATATTGTTACAGTAAGGAAGGACGGAGGCGTGCCGCGATGTATAGGTCTTGTTCAGAAGCCGCGCGACTTTTTCCGCCCAGGGTAAGCAGTGCGGTGCGAAAGCATCCGCATCATGCGACACCAATCCGGCAGAAAACAGCTTATACCAGAAGATAATTTCTCTAATATGGGTTCTTATCTCGTGAAAGCAAGACTAAACCGTGATTAAGACAAAGCCGCTTTACAGTTGTGAAATTAAATCCAAAGCTTTTCTGGCAGCCCGCGTGAGTTGGCAACGAGAGAAGAAAAACATCATGAAAAGATGTTGATATAAGGTGAACGACTTTAATAAAATATTCTATTCAAGATGAATATGAAGGTCAGTACACATTTCTTTCTGGTCACGTGAGGAGAGAACGCTCCTCACCAGGGTTTGCATGGATGATATATGGGTGGAAGGCTACCGGCGATCAATTGTTTTAACCACCGATATTGTTCCTCTGACCTTTCTGGAGGAGCATAGTCATGTTTAAAGCAAATGCACTCTGCTTTCTGCACCTCTCCCATTCCAGAGCACAACAAACCATTACCCCATGGCCCTTATGCTATGAATGACACATGGCATGTTCTGACTGTGAAATCTGAAGATCAGTTATTACCACAGAATTTGGGAAAAATACTTAAACACTGCAGTGTATTGAAGGGCTGCACATGAACTGAACTGAGTCTGGCTCCATATAGTATCTTTTAAGTATTCACGTATTGTCTATTAGACTAATAAATTTCGCATCGAGACTAATGCATAAAATTGCACGTTCATGCATGCATATTTTGCAAATGGTTAAATAAATTTCATATACCCTGCATGTATCAGACAATCCAAGATAGGAACGCCATGAGCACTACATACATAACACGTTCTGAAAGTAGAGACTCAGGGACTTTTGTACTCCATGATACTTGAACTAAATGCAAAATTTAACACTCCAGTATAACTCTAACTTAAACTGAATTTCTAGGCCCAATAATTGCTTAAGGTTCTTAAAGTTTTATTTTTGTTCCAGACAGCAGTGTATTGACACGAATGTTAATTTTTAGGCATCGCAAAGAGATGTACCGCCTTATATAGCTTTCTGAAAATACATATTAATAACATGACCGGGTTCCGTATTAACTTCGCTTAACTCATGAAACGCAGAACATTTGCGAGTGCGGGCCAATTGTTTTTTTTGACCAGAGATAAATTATAACACATTTAATTTATTTTCTGGCAAATAAATGTTTTTCCGGTCATCGGCCCTCCGTCCCATTCCCGGAAGCCACTCGATTCCGGTGACGCTTAAGTCTACGCGCCTCCCTACCTCAAAAGTAATTGCAACATACAAATATAACGCATACATTTTACGTTGAAGGGGTCCTTCTAAAATGAGTCCTAACTGCCGTTATTATTGGAAAATTACAATTGTTTTTATTTAAATAAATCAATGAATATACTTTCTCGTTCCTTCCTCCAAGGCGCGAGAGATATATCAAAAGCAAAGCGCGCCTCGACAGATAGGATGGAAGCATAAATTTTAAACACCGCTTTTTTTTTGCATCTACCCGTAGGGTGGGTGTTAATTAACATCAGCATGCGTAATTCGGTTTCCAGATTACCGGAATTAAACGTATTAATGGTTTGGAAAGACTTTGCAGCAAACAAAAAATGTCACTATGACCTCTGAAGGGGTCTCAGAAGAAAGACAACGCCTCTCAAAGACGAAAGTGACGCTCCTATCTCCATAAGACAGGTGGCAAGGAGGATAAGGCACTCATAAAAATGATGGCTTTTTCTTCGCATCTTTATATCCAGTGTAACCGAGAAGTCTCATACAGAAATTTTAAGATGTTTATCAATATGTAATTCTGGCATTTAGAAATAGAACATAAGTAAGAAATTATATCTTGAAGAGGTCTTTGTATTAAAATATGGGCGCGTTTCCCTCCTTACCACTGTCTTATGAAGATAGGAGGTCACTTTCGCCTTCCGAGGGTGGTGTCTTCTTTCTGAGACCCTTCTCAGAGATTCATAGTGACATGTTTTGTTTGCTGGAAGTCTTTGCCAAACATTAAAACGCGTTTCATTGTAATCTGAAGACCGAATATCGGTGCTAGTGGTTATTACATCCCACATCCTACGGGGAGCCAAGAAAAAGAGTTTAAAACTTTATGTTCGCATCCCGCATCTGTCGAGGCGCGCGCTTGCATTGTGATAATCTCTCCGTCCTTGGAGATAGGAACGAGAAGTATATTCATTGATTATTTAAAAAAAACATTTAATTTTCCCAATAATAAAACGGAGTCAGGACATCATTCTTAGAAATAGCCCTTCAACGTATAAATGTATGCGTTATATTGTAATGTTGCAATACTTTTGAAGTAGGATCGTAGATTCAACAGGCGTATACCGAGTTTTTCAACAAGGGATGTTTGTTATCCGGGATCCGAAGTGTCAGTCACGGCTAATCTAAGTCATAGACTGCTCTTTAAAATTACCCCCTATACCCGTTCTCAGAAGAAGTCTAGCCGTAAGTGTGGCAGACTCAGACCCTATTAAGTTATAATTCAGACGGCAAATTAGCGCCTAACGATGCGAGAACCCAAAACGGAAAAAAGTGTCAGTCGAGCCAGTGACGTATGTAGGCCCACAATTACTGTTATGCATTATTTTCAAATATTTTTTATTGTTATTGGTTTATTATATATATTATATTTATTGATTATTATTATGATCTTTTTTTTTTTTTGGGGGGGGGGGGGTAACGCACAAGATGAGCCGGCCAAATCATTGAGGCGTTCAGAAACGAAAAGTGTATAGCCGATGATCAAATTCATGTAGGGGGTCAGGCGCACCCCAACCCCCCGCCCAATTTCACCGCAAAGTGGGTCGCCGACGGAGAGACGTGTCAACAGCACCAAATCAATGTCCGGTTCACCTGACATGAGGCAAAACGCCACCCAGCATTCCACCAACCCCCCCCAATAAAAAAAAATAGAAGAGGTGACAGTTCCTCGACGTGAGAATTTTCCACGGCGCAAATTACTGTGACCTGTGTGCGGCGCCAAACAGCGAAGAAAACAAGTAAGACGAAACAAAAAAATTGTCAGACCGGATGAATATTACTACGCGATTTTTTGGTTGGGGGAGGGGATTCAGCCCCAGGAGTTGTTCTGTATGGGGGAGGGGGTAAAAGGAAAAAAATGAGAAAAAAATCGACAAGTTGTAAATGACAGAATTGTTGCTCGTAGAAGCGGCGCTCCGAACAAAATTGAAAGATTGTGTATGTTCAGATAGTATGGCTAGGGTGTTGTGGGTTCACTCTCCCGATTTTTTGTTTGAAAAACGGAATGATGGCAGTTTATATGCACATTACATTAACTTTGCAGCCCTGGGGGGGGCGGGGCTACCCTTAACGCGCTCGTAGATACGCCACTGTGGTGCTGCATCGGCCAAGACGGAAAACGGAAACCCCAAAAACAAAAAAGTAAACCGATGGGAACCGGTTCACGACGGCAAAGGGTGGAGGGGGGGGGGTCTATGATTCCACGAAACTGTTCTTTAGAACCCTATTGTCCCAAAGAGTAGGCATAAAAGAAATACTAGGAGTCGATCTGGAAACTTACTCTCTCTAAAAATAATGAGTGAAATACTTCACTGGCTTGACACCCATCGTGTAGTAATGGAGCGTAGAGTGAGAATTTCAGAAAGGAGTGGAATTTCACACTCGAAATTCACTCTCTTTTCTGAATTCACGTCCTCAAAGGAGTGAATATTTTCACTCAATATTTTTAGAGAGTAATATAACTTCGACTCGGAAGCTCATTTAAACTTTGAATGTGGATCTGGAATTGGAATTCGAGGGGTAAGTGGATTAAGAAAATGCAGAAGCAAGAAGCAGTCTCAATTTTTGGCGGAGTCAAATTTGACTCCGGAATGAGTCAGCCTGGAGCCTACTCTATTCCGCAGTTCTAAGTGAGTTGGACTTCTTGCCAAAGTGAGCGTCAATGAGAATCGAGATTCAATTCGACCTCACATGTCGAGTCAAGTTGACTCCACGGCAAAAAAAAAACAGAAGTAAGAAGTAGTCTAAAAGAAGCTAATCTAACACCGAGTGCCGACATTTGTCAGCTTGTGAAAATGATTTTAATCGCACAAAAAAGGCCAGTGGAGAAACAAACTAAATTCATCATGCCACTAAAGCATTAGTCCAATAGTAGGCATTTATTTTCGCAAACAAGGGTTCAAGGGCCAGGCGTATGTTGTTCCTGAAATACCTTGGAATTTCCTTTAACTTTTTTCCGCCCGAACTTTAACACGTGGACTAAGACACTGGAATTGACAAAACCCATGGTGAAATAGTATTTCAATTTCGGTCATTATAAGCGAGGGTTTAATTGCTAATCAATTGGAAGGCAACAATCACCACCGCGAACCACCCACTTTTATGCCTCCGCAAACGATAGATTGCCGGAGGCATTATGTTTTCGAGTTGTCCCGTCCGTCGTCGGGCTTCCCGTCCGTCTGTCCGTCCTGTTCCGTCGACCGTTAACCAGTTCTCCGTAGCGCGCGATAGTAACTTAAGAAGCGCGACTGATGCGGATTTGATGTAAACTTAAAACCTAAAGGTAGTACTACGGAGGCAACGAGAACTGATTAGATTTGGAGTTGAAATTGTCAAAGGTACAAAGGTCAACAGGGCCAAAACATGTCTGAATTTTTTGCTTTTTAGCCGCAAGAACTTAAGAACAAACTGGTCGGTTTAATGTACTTAATATGAAGTATGTAATTTATACGGCACGATGCAACGATTAGATTTCGGAGTCGAAAAAGGTGCAAAGGTCAGAGAGGTCACGGAGGCCTAATGACTGTGTCTGATTTGGCTCATTACGCCACAATAAAATGTGAAAACAGCGTGGTTAGATTTTGTATGCTACGTTGGTGAATTATGTAATTATAAAGCAACATGAACTTGATTTAAATTCTAGAGTTGTAAAAGGTCAAAGGTCAAAGGTCACAACCGGGCCCATACCTGTTATTAAGAATGGCTTATCGATTTTCATGAAACTTGGGTAGGAGCTATAGTATGAGTGAAAGCGCAATCCAATGATGATGAGTTTTTCGGAGGTGATAGGTGCCAAGGGTCGCAAAGGTCACAAGGCTTTCCTACAAATGTCTGATTTGAGTTTGTTACCATAATACTCAGGAGAGTTTATCGATATCAATAATAACTTTGGTTCAATTAATTAAAGTGTGAAGCACGCAGATAACTGAATTAGTATTTGCAGAGTTGAAAGAGTCAAAGGTCACGAGGGCCTCAATACATACTGATTTGGGGTCAGTCTTACATTTATAGACCAAGAATGGCTCGCGTCGGGCAGTTGTAATGTGATTGGTCAAGAATGAGACATGCAGGCCCGATAAAGTTAACAGGCGGAGGACTTTCTTTTGCATGCGCTAAAATTAACAATTGTGTCTAAATACACCTGACATTTAGAAAGTAAAATGCCGTCTGGGAACCGTAGCAAAATATGAGGAGTAAGACTCAGTTTGTTAGCTGAATTATAGTGACCGTGTAGACCATGATTTGAATTTTTTTCTCGCGAGAAAAAAATTCCTACCATAGAACATTACAAAACGGCTATTGTTTTCTGTTCGCGAATTTTTTCAAAATTCTAAGGTAAAGTTAATGACCCCCGAAGATTTGACAGACCATGTGCCGCTTATCCAACTTACCTAAGGGCAGATGGGTTATCTTTTCCTAGGTCTGTGGGGATGTTTGCAATGAGATCCACTGGCCTTTAAATTAATATGTTCGGAGTTATACAGGCATGAAGTCAGGAAGCACCAAGGGCTTATATAACAAACCTTCATTGGTCTCTATTACCAAGGTAACTCTACAATTTCTGATCAAATGGATTACATGCACATAAAGCTTTTCAATTGGGTGGTAGTGCTGTATTGCGGAGGGCAATACCATCGACTGCGACGCAGTCGAACTGCTCTACGTTTTAAACTTAGTAACCGAAATGGTATTTATCTGTTCTTTGGTTATGTATGGAGCTACTAATGGGCAATGTAAAATGTAGGTGGACCGTCTTTCTCCACTTTGTACCCCCTGAAACCAGCCCTTGGTTAATACGTTGCACGAGACCCCTTCTGCCCCGTTTCGACATGGAAAAGTAACTGAATTCTTATTTGAACCGAAGAAAAATATCGTCGGAAAGGCTAAATGCCGCTTGATAGGGGGTGCAGGGATAACGTGACACTCGTGCACTGGGGACCGTACCTCCCCCCCCCCCCCGCCGAATTTTAGGACAAACTCACGCAACTAGTGTTGCAGCGACTAAGTTGCCAAAATCGAGTGTCGCACTTACTTCAAAGGGTCCGTGACTCCGGCTTTAGAATGCAAGATCGACTTGAAAACTATCGATGACAATCAATATCGGCAGTCTTTTCACTTCATTGTTACATTAAAGTGCGCTACAGTGTCAGTTCAAGTAGAGACATATAAACGGGTATTATATTCATGGTTGTAGAAGCTGAATATCTATTGAAGGAGGAACACTGAATAGTACACTGTATAGGCTGTAGTATGATTCTTTTTTACCTAATTGACAATGCCGACGACCGCAAACGCCCGAGAGTCGCCAAATAGTCGGAAGGTCGCGACTTTGATGGTGGACTAGTCGACTCCAAAGAAATCCTGGAGTCGTGCAAAATCACCCATCAGCGCTCTAGCTCTAAGTGAAATCAGTGTGACTTTGTGGAGCTATAATGCTGATCGAGCTGGGAACCGGTCCCCAGGGTCGGGATACTTTTGTTCGATTCTATGATGCACATCATCACAGAGCGGCTGTAGGACCCGGTGAAGCGACCCAATAATCCAAAGATTCGTTATGTTTGTTCCCGCCGTGTCCCCGCCCCCCCCCCCAAAAAAAAAATGGGTCTACCGTGAGTCACACACAATTAAGGGTCCACCATGACTTCACCAATGACCCGACGCTTGTCTGGCAGAGGCCTTGCATGATGTTACCGGCAGAAGGGTCTTAACAGAAATTTTCTATAATTTGAGAATTGTTGCCTCTAATAGATTTGTCACTTAACAGATAAACAGTAATTTTTGATCTAGAAATATCACGACCTGCTGTTGATTAAGAAACACAATGGTTTTCCCAAAGTTTAAGAGACATTTTACCTGTTATTCATGTAGGTTTAAGGAGAAGATTAGCGCAGCACTAACAGGCATACAGTTAAGAAAAAAAAAAAGACATTGTGAGTATGTGAAAATTATGGTATATGGTGAAAAGACCAGCACTGAATAAGGGGTAACTATGTGTGATACTTCGCCCTCAGCAAGGCCCTACAAAATTAGTTTACATTATGTTACTTTTACGCTCTGTTGGCAAGTTTTTATCCCGGGATAAAATCATGGCAGAAACAGCTATGGGGAGAGCTTAAGCGGATTCAAACAGCTGCATGCATTACCACTCTGGCAGACTAGGGTGGCATGCATCGTCACCGGCATGTCAGCACTCCAGACCTGTGCACAGTGTGATCGATTGGTTGCCCTTTTTTTAACTTATGCGTGTTAGTTTTGCTCGGCTCTTCTCCCTTTAAGGCCCTCTCTGCGTGGAACATTATGCCATAGGGCCAGGACAACCGCAGGGCCATTCTTTGTCACGATGTAGGACCGAAAAATCTAGCAAATGCTACAAGAAAATCTCCATGTAATTCCAAAGGCCTTGCAGGTACAATTGTTTTGAAATGCTAAATAAGTCTGATATATGTCCAATAGTGATCACGATGAAAAAATATTAAAGTGTTCATGTTTAATCATACCATATAGTTAGGTCAGAGGGTCAAAGTAAAGTTTGTCACGTGTGGTGACTTCACACGGAAGATGATTTTCATAACTTAGATTTAAGCTTGGCAAACGCTTGTGAATTGTTCAAACTCTTACGATGTTTGTAAATTCTGCATCGCAGAGACTTCATTATACGATGGAGTAAGTAGGCAGAAAAAATGAGCAATGAATTATTTATTTATCTCTCAGCAAGTATTTTTTTAATGTATTTCCTTTTATGTGATGAAGGTTGTCGTCACTGTGTGACATTTGGTTGTCACGTGTGTTGACATGTATAGTATAGCAATACGGGGGTCCCGCCACCGCTAGTCATCAAGAGACTACGCTATTCATAAAAAAATTATTCATAAAGGACCGTAATTGCATAATACAGACATAAGGGTCGCAGTTTCATGAAGGGTATTATGTCATAAGGACGCGTATTCCATAAATAGACATAGGGTCGTTTAGTACATAATAAAGTCATAAGGGTCACTATTCATAAATACCGAAATCAGGGTCGTTATTTATAAGGGTCCCTATTCAATAATAACAAAAGAGGCCTCTATACATAAAGATCAATAATTCATAAGGCGTCGTAATTCATAAATCGACACAAAGGCGTCGCTATTCATAATAGAGAAGAGGGTACATTTAAAGCAATATCAAGGGTCCGCTAGTCATAATCGAAGAAAAGGGTCGCTATTCAAATAAACAAAGAAGGTCATTATTCATAATCGGAGAATAAGAGGGTGCTATTCATAATCAATTAAAGGTCGGCTATTCAATGGAATGTAGTGGATAGGGTCGTTATTTCATAATGCATAAAGAGGATCGCTATTCATAAATCAAATAACGAGGTTCCCTATTCATAAATCAAAGAAGAGGGTCCGCTATTCAATAATGTAACGGAAAAGGGTGCGTTATTCAATCAATCACATATAAAAGAGTGTCGCCTATTCTAATCGAGTTAAGAGGGTCGCGAATTTCAATAATCAAAGAGAAAGGGTCGCTATCCATAAATCAAAGAAGAGGGTCGGTAAAGTCAAAATCAAAAGAAGAGGGTCGCTTATTCATATCAAAGGAAGAGGTCGTTATTCCATAATGAAAATGGTCGCTAATTCATAATCAATAGATAGAGGGTCGCAGTACTGATAATGTATGGGAAGGCTCGTTATCATAATCATAGAAAGAGGGTCGCTAGTTCATAATCGAGTAAAGAGGGTCGCTTACATCAATCAAAGACAAAGGGTCGCTAGTCATGAATCAAGAGAAGAGGGCTCGTTATTCCATACAATCGAAAAATAGGGTCCTATTCATAAATCAAAGAAGAGGTCCGGCTACCTCATAATGTATGGGAAGGGTCGTTATTCATAATCATGAAAAGGGTCGCTATCATAATCGAGTAAAGAGGGTCGCTAGTTCATAATCAAAAGAAAAAGGGTCGCTAGTGCTCAATCAAAAAGAGGTCGCTATTCATAATGTATGGGAAGGGTCGTTATTCATTCAATCATAAGAGGGGTCCGCTATTCATAATGCGAGTAGGGGAGTCGCTATCAATGAATGTTAGTGGGAAGCGGTCGTTATTATAATCATAAAAAGAGGGTCGCTATTCATAATCGAGTAAAAGAGGGTCGCTATTCATAATCAACAGAGAGGGTCGTTCATTGCCATAAATCGAAAAAGAGGGTCGCTATTCATAAGGCACAAGAAAGAGAGGTTGCGTAGTATAAAATCAAAGAAGAGTCGCTAAGTCATAAATCAAAGAAGGGGGCGCTGCGGTAGTCGATAATCCAAAGAAGAGGGTCGCTATTCATAAATCAAAGAAGAGGGTCGTTATTCATAATCGAAAAAAGAGGGTCCTATTCAATAATCAAAGAACGAGGGTCGCTATTCATAAATCAAAGAACGCAAGGGTGGCTATTTCATAATGTATGAGGAAGGGTGCGTTAATCATAATCATCATAAAGAGGGTCGCACCTATTCCATAATCGAAGTAAGAGAGGTCGCTCATTCATAATCAAAGAAGAGGGTGGCGTTATTCATAAATCAAAGAAGAGGGTCGCTATTCATAATCAAAGAAAGAGGGTCGTTATCATAATCAAAATAGAGGTTTGCTTATTCATAATCAAAATTTATTGTAAAAACGGTGATATCTGCGAACGTCTCATGATAATCACAGACGCAGTTTACACAATATTGTAAGTTGATTATGGTAAAAGAAAATAATATGTTAATGGATTATAAAGGGGTATAACAGGGGTGGCGGCCAGCAAAGAATGACTACGAGTATGATCGCTATTTCGCCATCATTATCGGCAAAATGTCATTAATTTTTATTTCGCTTGGTTAGAACATTCCTTTTCCATAGGTTGGAATGCCCTTCGCTTTCAATAAGGAAGACGACATGCCGAGCTATTCTCCATTGTCGTCGCGAGTTTGCCGGTATGGCAAAGCTGAGACGCCTAGAATAGATCGGACGTTCCGCGAGATGACGCGCCGCTGTTGAATAAAAATTTTTACAAATTGGAAATTGCATTGGCCTCCGAAAATGGCCCTAGAGATCAAAACAGCCTTACTCAAAATAATGATCTTGTATCATTTTATGAAAAGAATGTTCTAACACACAAAACTAAAAATTAATGACATTTTGACCAGACAATGATGAAGATATTAGCGATCATAACATACTCGTAGGCATTATTTATGGCCACCCTGTATGGAGAAACATCATGAAATACACAATAAGTCTGAGGGAACGAATATGGGGGGGGGGGCGGGGGCATTAATTTGAAAAAGAGTTCAGGTTACGATCCAAACACATACATTACGTGTGTAACCTGAATAAAATGGGGTTAACTCTTTTTAACAAAATGGCGAGGGTATTTGATCCTTCTAGAAAAAGGATCTTTCGAAAAAAACAAACCTTTCGGATTTTGCCTTCCGAGATGACGACTTGCAGATAGAACATTGTGGCGACTGAATTAATAGCGAATCACAGCAACTAAGTTATAATTAGTAGTTGGAAAATATGAAAGCATGAAAGAAACATAATGAAGAATGTTAAAATATAATTCCTGGGTGTTAAGTAATGTATGATTTATAGCAGAAGTAGTGATTTTGCATTTTTGAATAACGTTGCAAATTGATTAAATACCACAATGTCATCTGAAAAGTATTAAAGTTAATGACATCCCATTGGGAACAACTTAAAAATGAAATAACGACCCATTGTCCTTTGATTATGCAATCACGCGACCCCTCTTACTCGATATGAAAAGCGACCCCCTCTATCTATCTCGATTTATGAATAGCGACCCTCTTTTCATGATTATAATAAGACCCTTCAAATACTTATGAATAGCGAACGCTCTTATTGATAGTGAATAGCCGACCTCTATTTGATTATGAATAGCGACCTCTACCCGCTCCGCCCTTTTCCGACTTATGAAGTTACGCCACGGACCTCTTTTTCGATTATGAAATAGCGACCTCTTTTATGATTAATGAATAACGACGCCTTCACCGCGCCCAATATAATATGAATAGGGCGACCTTTTTCTTGATTATGAAAGCGAGACCTCTTACTCGATTATGAATAGACGACCCTCTTTTGATGATCTATGAATCAACGACCTTCCCGATACTTATGAAATACGGCGACCCTCGTTCTTTGTTATGAATAGCGAACCTCTTATTCTCATTATAAACTAGGCGACCCTCTTATTTGATTATGGACTAAGGCGACCTCTCTCTTCGATTAATGACTAGCGAACCCTGCTTCCTTGATTTATAGAATAGCGTACCGCTCTTCTCCATTATACTAGCGCGACGCCTCCTTTTTGATTAATGAATAGGCGACCGCCTCTTCTCGATTAGAATACGCGACCCTCCGCTTATTATGATTATGCAATACACGACTCTTCCCATACAGTTATGAATATAGGCGACCCTCTCTTTGAGAACCTATGAAATTGGCGAACCTCTTGATTTGTATTATGAATGACGCCGACCCCGTTTAGTTATTCAGATTAATGAATAGCCGACCTCTTACCCGATTATGAATAGCGGACCCCTACGCACTTTCTTGCCGAATTAATGAATAGCCGACCGCTCTTTTAATGATTCATGAATAGACGACCGCTTCCATACATTAATGAATAGCGAACTCTGTTATTTCGATTTATGATAGGCGACGCACTCTACTTTCGATTAATGAATACGACCCTCTTTATTAGTGATTATGAAAATAACAACCCTTACATACATTATGAATAGTGAAGCCTCCTTGTTTGCGATTACTGAATAACCGACCGTCCTCCTTCTTTGATTGAATAGCGACCGCTCTTATTCGATATGCAATAGCGAACCCCTAGTTTTTCGATTAATGAATAGGCCGACGACTCCTTTAATGATATATGAATAACAGACGCCTTTTCTTTGAATTATGAATAGCGACCCCTCTTTAGGATTATGACTAATAAAGACGCCTTTCTTTGATTATGAATAGCCGCAAACCCTCTTACACGATTCATGAATAAAGCGACGCCTCTTCTCGATTAATGCAATAGCGACCCCTCTTTTCATGATTATGAAAATAACGACAACCTTCCATACATTATGAATAGCGACCCTCTTTCTTTGATTATGAATAGCGAACATCTATTTGATTATGAAGTAGCGACTCTTATATGATCTTATACTAGCGACCGCCTCTTTCATTTGATTATGAATGCGACCCTTTTCTTCCATTATGACTAGCGACCCTCTTATTCGAATTATGAATAGCGAACCCTCCTTTTTCTTTGAATATATGAATACGACCCTTTTTTCTTGATCCATTATGACTAGGCGACCCCATCTCTTTCGCGATTATGATATAGTCGACCGCTCTTCTTCGATTAATGAATTAGCCAGACCCTCTTCTTCCCATTATGAATAGCGACGCCCCTCTTCCTTCGAATTATGAATAGCGACCCTCTCTTTGCCAATTATGAAATAGTCGACCGCTCACCGCTCTCTTCATTTATGACTCGGACTCTTCTTCCATTAATGAAACTAACGACCCCTTAATGATATTGACTTTGATAGAATACTGACCCTCTTCTTCTCCATTATGAATAGCTTACTCTTCTTTGATTATGAGTAGTGACCCTTATGATTTAACAACGCCCAATTCTGGTATTCATGAATAGCGACCCTTATGACTTATTATGTAACTGACGGCCTTATGACTTATTATGAAATAGCGGTCCTTATAGTTTAATGACCCTTTTCTTCGATATGAATAGGCGACCGCTCTTCTCAAATTATGAGTGGCAATCCCCTATGTATAGGTCCTTATAAGTTTATGAAATAATGACCTATTTTCGCCCTTATGAATAAGCGACGCTTCAGGTATACGAAATTACACGTTATGAAATAACGGGCCCTTATGAACAATGGTCCTTATGAAAGTTGGTCCTTATGCCACTAGGCGACAATTATCCCCTAGCATACTATACATCACATGGTAATTTTGGCCAAAACAATTCTGGGAAAACCCACTCGAGTTACAGGCCGCATGAAATTGTAATACACTTAATTAATGCCAGCCTTATACTTTCGCCCACAAATGATTAGATTTCTGATAGGCTCCCTCCATAACTTTTTTTCAAAATCAATTTTTTGAGCCAATTTTAGCTATTTTTTTGAGACCCAAGATAGAAATGCACACACCCTGTACAATCTACATTTTCATAATGTATTGCAAATTTATGGATATTTTCTCTTCAAAAACTGCCCACCTGTTCATATGAATACATTTTCAATACCAAAATCATGCATACATTAGTTGTTACTAATGTCCTGCAATAGCCTTCCTGCAGCTGTCAGGTTTGCCTAAGACAACCTTTTGTCAAACAGAATGGCATGCATAACAATTTTGCATTTATTAATGAAACTGTTCTAGCAACACACACGCCCGCTACGTCTGGCTTCGGCAGACATCTAACATATACATTAACCTGTCTGTTTTATGATAAGGAAACTTAACTGTCTTCAGTCAATTGCTTCTGAATAATACAAAGAGTCTTGATTTAAGGCCAGAGTAAGTAATAATCTTGAAGGTAACAACAAGTCAAGACAGTAAGTGTTCTATGGAGCCAAAAAGCTTGCATGGTGTGACTGAGACTAACATATGCCCTGTGGCTTCTCTGGCAAGCATACGCCCACAAACAAGTATGACAACATCGTCACGTGTGTGACCCAATTAAATTTCCTCGGATATTTAATTAAGAATGGCAATTTAATGGTAGCTCATATTTTGGTGTAAAGTAAGACACAACCACAAACTAGCTTTTTTGACAACAAAAAGAAAATATTATCAAGAGCAGTAGTTTCTGGCTGGAAAAACTTATCATATTTTCCATGTCACGTGTGATGACATTTAAAGCTGATAATTTGTTTTTGGTTAATCTACTGCATTAATGAATGAATTAAAAACTATTCGCTTTTTAGGCTGGTATTCAAGTTTGAATGGGTGTAGGACAAACAATATGACACATCAAATGCTTCCAAGAAAGAAAAGTTATTACACTCACCTTTTTACACAATCTATTTAGAGGAAAAAATGCTGCAAAGTATTACATTATAACAACATTGTTATTTTAAAATTAGTGCAAGTTAGCATATATGGAGCTTTTTTTCCAAAGAAAAAATATCATTCAAAGTAACCTTTGGATTAATGCTTTGCATGAATATTGCAACTGGAAAATTCTCAAAAGAAGCAAAACTTCAATACTTTGACAATTTGTTTTCACGTTTCAAAGAATGGCCCCAGCAGCGTTGCTGTAGATTACACTCCACCAGGCACCGGGGGGGGGGGGTCGCTCTCACACACGGCCCTGGACTACTGCCGCACCGTGACCGCGTCGCAGAAAAAACGTCGCGTAAAAGGTCCTTTTGGCCAGCGCCTCGGCGCTCCGTCGACGTGCTTTTGGAAAAAAGGGTAGCTTTTTAACGCAGCGGCGCTTCGCTGACCAATCGCCACATTAGGGTAGCGCTTTTCTCTCACATGTCACAAGCCATGTAGGGATACTTATTTTGGTATATGCAGATTACGCCATTCTAGGGATGGCAATTTTTTTTGTGGGATCTAAATAACATCTCCACCATGAATATTTGATAATTTAGGAATGAGAATTATTTATGAATTGTTAGTGAACCTCTTCGGGTTGCGCAATGTATACAGTAAATGTTTTAGATGAGAAGGAGCACTTGGGGTGGGGTATCAATTAGGTGTGATTTCAGCTATTTACGCGTACCCCACTTAGGGTATCAAAATTAGTGATTCCTGTTCACCACGCCACTTAGGGTATCAGAAATAAAGTGGATTTCCTGGAGAGTCACGCGCACTTAGGGTAGCTTTTCTGATGTGTTCACGCCATTTAGGGTTGCGAAATTGGTTACGTAGGTTACGCGTTTACTAGGCGTGGGCAATTCTGAGTTGTTGGACACGGGTGGGGACGGGCCATGTGGAGAGCGACCGCCCCGGCTCCCCCCTGAATAATTTTCGGTAACCACCTCCCACCCCCCTCGCCCTCCGCCTCCTTCAGCGACCTAAAAAACCAAAGCTGTGAAACCAAGAGGAAATGACGTAAAAGACGTCACCAGGTGGGGATTCCCAGTGCCAGCAAGCCCAGCAGCAAAACACGCAGCTTTCTATCGATCGAGTGGCATGATGATGCGCTTGCGAAAAACCGTCGACGCGACCTACTTACTAACGTGCTAAAATTCTGTAAACGCGCTGTGGGCGTACTTCCTAATGTAAAAATTTTAAATCTCAAACAAGCCGCCAAACGTAACGGCTTTGCTTTACTTGTATTGTTGTAAAGCAGCAAATAGTCAGATACACGCCATTCTGCAGAGCTACAGGAGGAATGGTAAACGGTGAGTTTGGGCTGGAGTCGTAAGCGTTAGGCGTAAGGCCTAAGCCAGGAACAGGGGTAAGGAAGGGCTGCAAAGACATAGGGCATGTAAGCACTGCAATAAACCAACGCGTCGCGCTAGTCGCCTGTTGAACAGCCGGTGCCCATGCCGAGCCCGGTAGTAGTGGCGCACGTCACGAAAAGTGGTGGTGCCTTGCTTTGTGTGGATAAGTTATACCTGGCCAAAATCCCGTTGGGAGGCCAGTCAAATATACGATCTAATGCTGTACAGCACATGCGTGACCAAATTAATTTCGCAGACACCCCTAAACAAGTTTTTCTCTGTGTGCAAAAACCCCCTAAACACGTTTTTCGTGGGCTCATTAGCACATTTTGGCCGCCCGTAAACAAGTCGCCAGAAATATAACCCCCTTAACAAGCTTTATGTCTACATTGCTAATAATAGAGCTTATATAGGACAAAACTTGGGCGAGAAAATTCATACCCTAAACACGTTTGGCCAATCTTAAAAAAAAAAAGCTTTGAGAGAACAGAAACATTAGGATCGCCTAAATAACGTTTTCACCAGTTCTTTCAAAACCACCCTTTTTTTTGGAAAATCTGTGTTTTTTGATCACCCTTAACGGAGTGCACGGGCGCGGCCGCCGCGGCTAAAACTGAAAAACACCGCCCTTTAAAACGCGTTTCTTTTTTGGTCACGCATCGTGTACAGCAAATAAATTTGACTGGCCCCCGCCGGGGCACAAAATTGCATTTGTGATTACAGTATGCAATGATTTCAACTTTAAATTAAGTCCTCCATGATTTATTACAGCCAGGACAAGAAAAACCCAGAAGTTTTTACTTTTTGATTTAAAAAATATATATATGGTGCCATGGAATTCTTGGGAAGCCATGTCCCCTAATCTAGACCGAAGGCTTTCGACCTCTAGTGTCTAGTATCGCGGCGTCCAGTGTCCGTTTGTCCCCAGGCACTTCTCAGACGATCTTGAAAAGTATTTTAAACATGTTAATGGACTATGCGCGTCAGCATTAGAAAATACCATGTAAAATACCTGTCAAGATCAGTCTGAGAAGTACTTGAAAAACGACCACAGACGCGATACAGAGGGTTGAAAGCCTTCGGTCTAGGTCTCGATCCTGGCTAGCCTAGGGCAGGCCTAACGTTGTTTAGCACATAGACTTCGCATAGAGAGGGCGCCCTATATCATCAAATTTTAAAAAATCTCCCCAGAATAGATAGCAGACAGCGCTGTAAGGGGTAGTATGCATCTATAAATGCAACTATACACCCTTAGAGCTTGCTACTTGTAATATCCTGTAGTGGCGTAAACATGTAGGTTGTGCAGTGTGGAGCACTGGGTGATTCAAGTTTGCGTGTTTGTGTTTGGTGTTAGTGTCGAGGAAACAAAATCGTCCAGCTAAAACCGAAGCATCCAACACGAGCTCGGTTTAAAGCAGACGAATACCGATTGCACTATCACATAACATCCGAGTGATGTCACGCGTTCAATGGCGTTGGCAGAAAGTCAGCCGCATGGCGGCGACATTTTGGAGCTAATCTTACAAACAAATGCACAGCCAAATCAATACTGCCAGCCCAACAAACTTGTATGAATCTGAAAGGCAAGTTACTTTTTTCTATTCATATGGAAGTTTTAATATGAATTTGGCGAATTATGTACAGTGTTTTAAGGGGAATAGGCTGATCTTTCAGCGGTTTTGCGTCGCACACGAAGCTTTCTCCATAGCCAACACAACACGACATGTCGGCTCTGCCAGCTCACGCGA
>JZLH01S0259936.1:0-12559 GCA_001188425.1 Eucidaris tribuloides | reverse complement strand
CCCCCCNCCCCCCCCGGTGAGCGAGTTTTCGGCGGCTGGCGTGACCGGAAAAAAAGTTGACCTGGGATTTGGTCGCCCCCACAAAATTTCAAGGGCCCCCCCCAGTGCCCCCCTACTGAAAAATCCTAGCTACGCCACTGGCCCCCGGGGCCAAAACTAGGGAATTTACAAACAGATCCAGTAATAGTTTAACCCAAATTACATTTTAAGTGGATACCCATAGATGTGACGAAAAATTGCTCCTCATGAGATGAATGGATGACCCGGGGGATGACCCCGTTTGTCATGGCCAAGAGGGGGGGGGGCAGGTGGTGGATGGCCTTATAGCGATAATTCACATTGACACTTGCTCTAAAACACATGATCAGATTTAGACCAAACTTGGCAGAAATAATCCTTAGAGGAGGGGATTCATTGTTCCTCAAATGGTGCCCCTGGGCCCCCTTTCAAAATTTCCAGTGCACTCACATTTCAAATTGTGTAAGTTAGCAGTATTTCTATGTTAAAGCCAAGGTATAATTTTGGTAAATAGTAATAAATGAAATTCTTTGTAATTATGTTTTTTCGATACACCTGTGTGATCTATCAATGCCCTGAAAATTGCTCGCTCTGAAACTTGCCCATTTTCGAGAAATTACTCAAAATGTAAAGTGTTGGGGGGGGGGGGACGACATTTCCCATAGGTAATGTACACACCGCTAGATGCTCTCCTTTAATTTAAACATCATAATTTGTCACTGAAAACAATTTTCAGTAAGTTTGATGTTATTTCTGATGTCTAGGGTGACAAGAGAATACTTTGTGAAAGATTGACAAAAAATTTGATCGACCAAAACTATACTTGTGCTTTAACCCTAACTAGCCCGCGCTTTTTGAAATTGCAAAGGGGGGGGGGGCTAATTTGGCCCCCTTCAGATCTCGGCCGTGGATCGCGCGATCGCCGTAAAAATTTGCATATGCATTAGAGTCGGATGTAATCTCCAAGACTGTATAGTTAAATTTTGGAAAAATAATCATTTTCTATTTTTTAATAATTAATTATGCAAATTTATGCATGAAATCATATTTTCGCCTATAACTCACTTTAAACAGCTTGTAGAATCCTAATCTTTGGTGATAATATTCCTTTTGCCATTACTAACAATTATCAACAAAAACATTGTCAAATCAGAAGTAATTTCTTATGTATTTTATTGTTTCGGGAATTTCTTTTGTATTTCCTTGTTTTTTCAACCTTTTGTTTTTTATTGTTTTTTCAATTAAATTTGTCGGGGACACTTTTGCGATCATAAACAGCATAAAACTAATTCATTTCAACCAGTAAAAGTACAAATAATCATACATTTATGAATTTTGGCTGAAAACATAATTGGAATTGAAATTGTACACAAAATCAAGTTTTGAACAGATTTTGGGCTGACATGCATGTACGAAATGTCGTGGAGCATCGTAACGGTGAGTCCAATTTTGGTCTCAAAAGATGCGAAAGACTTGAAAGTAAAAAGTCAGCGAGCGGCGCGGTCAAAAAAATTCGCGCGGCGGAATGGTCGCGAACTTTGTCGAGGGGGGGGGGGCTGTTAGCCCCCTCCCCGGGCCAGTTAGGGTTAAGTTTAATGGTTTTATAGTGCCTTGCATTGCTTTTCAAACATATTTTTGCTTTATGTTTTATGAATTTTTCAAGTCGTCAAAATGATTTTGGGAGGGGGGGGGACTGGAAATTGAATTTTAATTTCGGTGGTCGCGTGTAAGTCTGATTTAATTGCTATTTTTCTTTAAACTTTTTTTTTTTCTAGATGAAGGGGTAGCATCCAGTGCATCACAAGCCGATGGGTTGACTCAGTCCTTTGACCACACCATTCTCTACGAGCCTGGTCGGTCATACGTACTTTTCATAAACAACATGTTTACACGCCAACAAAATGCCAGACGAGGTAAATTGAAATCCTTTCCCACCAGTTATTATTCAGAGCAATAATTGGTAATCGGGGCGTCGGCACGTTTCACGAAGACAAATTATTAGAGGGACAGAGCATTAGCCCCTCCAATGCTTCATGTTTTTGAAACGTGCTGACGCCCCTGTTGTTAATAATTTTATCTTATTTTACCACATCATAATCGTATTCATTTATTTATAGGATTGAAAGTGTAGTAACTGATTTTTAAAGCAGTTCAACAAATACTTTAATGATATTGAAAATATATAGTTTACAAATGTGAGTACTACTAATTATTTGGCACTTTAATAACTGATTAAGAAGTAATTCCCAATTCAGAATAATAATATTTTGCATCCAATATATCTATTACTTTTTATTGGATGTATCACTCAGTATTAAATGCTTATATTCACTAACAAAAACAACAAACAATCAAGCATCGCAATGTGTATCTCTGCACCTTATGACAAAATGTTTCAGTATAAAAGTGATGTTAGTAGAAACTCCAAATATAAGAGAATAAGAATAAGAGTGAGAATAAGAATAAGAATAAGAATAATGGAATATTAATAATAATATCACCATTCTTGTATAGTGCATAATACCCTTGACAGGGTCTCTTTGTGCTTATATCGGTAAATATATATAGTTGTATAAACCGTGGCAGCATTCAGTCATGCAAGCCCTAATAAACTTGTGGAATAATGTAATTCTGTACATACATCCACATTTTATGTTAATTAACACTTAGATTGATGGGCAAAAATCCATTCATGTTACTCCAAAACTGAATTGTTTTCTAAGTATG
Source organism: Eucidaris tribuloides (assembly GCA_001188425.1). Lineage (NCBI taxonomy): Eukaryota > Metazoa > Echinodermata > Echinoidea > Cidaroida > Cidaridae > Eucidaris > Eucidaris tribuloides. The sequence continues at coordinate 9,814 of JZLH01S0259936.1, read as the reverse complement.
TCCATAATCCTCCAAAAAAGTATGATTTTCTCAAAAAAAAATCACATGTTACTGAGTACTGACACATGTCTTTATTACACATTTATTTGGTTTCTTCATTTCAAGAAAAATATCATTTGTGGTCAATTCAGTGATGCTTAAATTGGAATTAAGACGTATGAAAATAATTGCGTCCTTGGCAAACCGGTGTGCCATCAGAATCCCATTGACGTTATACGTAGGTGAGCTGGTGCGCTGTGGAGCACATGAAGTGTTAAAGATGTGTGCTAGCAATCAATTTACCAATCTGAAACTTAATGGCATTATATAACATTGCGGAAGACCTGTTTACGAAATTGCCAAACTCTGCTATATGACATTTCTGACCGTCTTTGAATGGACAAATAAACACCCTAGAACACAAAAGTTCAGACAGTTGTGCTGTCACTTGTAAAATATGTACAGATAAAAATTGGCACATGAATTATTCTCGGTCAATGAAAATTCTGCAACACAGCAGTCTTTGGGGAAAAACTGGAATGGTCTCTCAATGTTTTTTACTTTTTAAAGCACTTAATGATCATTTTGAACTGTAATTTTTTTCAGGGCTTCATTTTTAGACCTTATCAAAGACACTAGTAACATGGGGAATCTTGTAGCTCACATTAAAAATAAAAAAATGCAAATATTTTTATACAATGCCTTTAAAAAGAAAAAAAATTAAAGTTTTTAGTTTTTAAATTTTAAATTTTAAATTTTAAATTTAACTTTTAAATTTTAGATTTTAAATCTTACAGTTTAGATTTTAAATTTATTTTTTTTTTTAGAATTTTAAATGTTTGAATTTCAAATTTTACATTTTTGAATTAAATTTTCTTCCAGGTGCCGAAATTGATGAATGGAATGTTCAAGATCTGTTCCGGAACTGCCTGAGTCATCATGATTTGCACTACCATGCAGATGTCTACAAGGATGAATTGTTCAAATATTTGGAAGGTGTGAAGGAACAATTGGCCAAGGACCAATACAAGAGCTTTACTTTGATTATCGGAAGTCACGGTGAGCCCAAGATGGAAGACGGCGTTGAGAAGGTAAATATTTTAACTAGAAAACGTCCAAAAATAAAATTCAGATACATGTATGTTCAATGTACTGTTATTCCAGTTGACCTACTGTACTTATAATATGAGTACAAGATATCATAGTGATACAGTATTAGTGGTATCTGTCTTTGACAGTATCTATGTAGGTTTGAAAATTTGAAATAGTTTTGACAAGAAGATTACAAAGTGGAAACAAAGCTGGGGATTTCATATAAACTGAGGTTATAAAACTGTGATCAAAGTAGCATGTATTACAGAAAAAATCCAAAACACTGTAGCATTCTTGTTTTTTCCTTTATCCCAAAACATTGTTTTGTCTCCTGTTTTCACTTTTATCCCAAAACATTGTTTTGTCTCCTGTTTTCACTTCTTTCTCAGGATGCCGTGATGATGGCAGGTAGTGAATTAGTAACTGTGGACGAAATCGTCAGCAACTTCCATGGGGATCAGTGTAAAGCCATGAAAGGTAAGTTTGGAGTTTGACTTTAAGCTCCCGCAAACAACGTGGTTAAGTTAATTTCAAGAAAAATCTAACTGTAGAATCAATTCAGGTCCTCGAATTTGGAAAGATGATTGATGAATGTATGGCCTTTTAGAAAATCTGAAAATCCCCAAACTGACCTTTTTCAAACTATTCCCATGTTTTTTTGTGTGCTAATTACGTGAAAACTAAAGCTTATAACTTTGTTATTGTTTGTTTTGTTGCTACAGGTCATACATCATTACAGTAGTATTACTGATAGGAGCTGGTAAAAGCGAAATTTTAAAATGATTAAAGGGCGAAGGAACCAGCAACTAACAGGCATAAGTTAAGAAAATATTTGAGGTCTTGCCAACCAATCACATCGCACGTGCACTGGTCTGGAGCTGACCATGCGTGACAGATGCATGCCACCAGACGTGTGTTAGTTGCGCCGTGGTAATGTATGCACTGTTTGAATCGATAAGCTCCTCCCTCTATAGCTGTTTCTGCAAGTTTTTTCCCAGGATAAAACTTGCAAAGACGTAAAATAAACACAAATTAACCAAATTGTAGGGCCTTCCTGAGGGTGAGTATCACACAGTACCCCTTATTTAGGCTGTCTTTATCACCATGTGCCATGATTCTCACAATACTTACGATGTCATTTTTTTCTTAACTTATGCCTGTTAGTTGCTGGCTCCTTCTCCCTTTAAATAAACACACATGGGGGGGGGGGGAGGCTCTGTGAGAGGTTTCCCCCTCCCAAAGGTGAGAAAAATAGCATTTTCAACTTAAAAAATGTATATATTTGGCCTCTTAAATAGTGACAAATGAATCCATATTTCATCAATTTTCAATTCGGAATTTTGGCTAAAAAATTGTGAATTGGTGTTTGGGAGAGTCAGAAATGTTCGTATTGTCACCTCAGAATGTGGTAATAACTGTGGAAGACATCAATAGCTACTTTCATGCAGACCAGTGTAAACCCATGAAAGGTAAAGTTTGAGTTTGATTGAGTCTGTGTAGATAGACATTTGACAATTTATGGAAGTTGGGATGTGTATTTAAGATTGTGTCATTGATTTGCACGTCAAAAAACATCTAAATAAATGAAATCAGCTGATATCATATCCAATGTGAAGATTAATATAAATAAACACCTCTCATAGAGACATGGGGTAAAGTATTAGGTTATTGCACTGAAATCTGGACGGTTTAAAACTTCATCCTTTTTCAAATGACTCCTGAAGTCTTATTCAAAAAAAAATCGCGTTAACGTCGACGTGCACGGGCCGTTCACAAATTGTCGATCAGCCGTTAACCGAAGGCATTGCGCGGAGGTTAGCCGTTTAACCAATCAGTGCGCTCCGCTGGTCTTGCGACGATACACATTTAACCGCGATTCGCAATTTGAGCAAAATTTAAACTCGCGGAAAGAACAACATTCTGGTAACTTGTCGTTAACAGTTTTTCTCATAAAACAACAAATTCATGACGTATGGATCTCAAACTTTCAACACACCATTTGTACGTACCAAACTACCGTTTGGTATTGATAATGAAGGGAAGTAATGGACTTGCACATCCCTGACACAATCTTTAAAGACAAGTCTTCTCTTTTGCACACCTGAACATCAAAGGTCAGTGACATGATTGGGAGATATAAAAAATGCTTCTAGAACCAAACTGGTTCAAAGATAATACCAATAGATACACCAGCTGGAGTGTATCTCCTGGCTGGAATGATTTATCTGGAATTTGTGTTTACTTAAGCCCAATCAAGCATGAACATACTAGCATTTTGTTTCTCTCGAGTTATGATAGAAATAGATCCTGTAGAAAGCTACACAACAGATTTGTCTGTCACAAGGTATACTGATGGAAATTATGTTTGAATGGGTCAACTTTTGACTATAAAATTTTCACAGTAGAATCCTTGCACAGTTAACTTGATTCTAAAAGAAATTTCACCCCAAGTTGAGGACTACCCCCAGTCATGTCATTTACCCTTATCATTGTGTAAATACACTGGTATCTAGAAGAAAATACCATCTAGGAACCTTTAGCAAAGTATAGGAGCTAGAAATTTAGTTTTAGTTAAAGTATACTGACTCTTAGATTTTGATGTGAAATATTGTCTCATAGAGACAAACACTTCTACTAGTCTACTAGTCTATTTTCAGACCCTTACAGTGCATTGGGGGTGTTCATGTATGATGTGAGAAATTTATTAAAAATTTACAAATGTGTGCCATAATGCATCCATTAACATGACAATTTGTTTTATAGATTAGTCTTATACAGATTAGTATTCATACGGCGTGTTTCCACAGAAAACTGTTAAACGGTATTACCCGTTTATGTATCCACAATTCCGGAAAACCTTCCTGTGGAAACAGAAGCGATACGGTTTATTGATAAACCGTATCTGACCAAACACGGTTTATCATAACCACCTTCGAGAGGTGGTTATTGCCGTGTTAATCCGTTTAACTTTCCTGTGGAAACACACAGCGACAAACCGTACCGTGTCTGGCGGAAGTAGGTGTCACCGGTGTAACCCGGAACAGGCGCGGATCCACAGTCGGACTTTTACGGGGTGCTTATTCTTGGCGCAATGTCCAGCACTGTTGTCGTCTTCGTTTTGAAAATGGTGCATAAATGGCTTGATTTGGTGCTTACTTTTTAGCAATATTCTTGTTTCCTATTCTTTCTTTTTTAAAGAAAACGCAAGAGATAATGATTTCTTTTTTAAAATAAGTGCATAAAATGGGTGAATTTGGTGATGCATTTTGTTGGCAATTCTCTCCGTTTCCTCCCCCCCCCCCCGGCGTTATTCCCTTTCTTTCATTTTCTTTTTCAAAATTACTATTATTATTGTTAAAGGCCTCGGCACACTATGACGAATTGGCATTGCGTATCATTGCGAATGAACATTTTGAGCATTCGCGGCACAAGTTCGTCGTTGATTTTTTAAACAAATGAATTCCGCTATCAGTTCGTTTGGATGTTAGTGACGTGTTGCTAAAACTTTATCTTTAATACGACAACAGGTAGCGTGGATGTTGTTGCGTTCCGTACGCGAAAAATTTTAAGCATGCTGTAAAATTTATCGACGTATGTCAACGTACGAACCAATACGCAGCGGTACGCTCGAGTTGAAATGCGAGCGTTTGATTAACGTTCAATGGATGTCGACACTATAGCGTTTAAAGCCAGAGGTGTGCCCCACGTGTTCGAAAATTCGTGTGACCATGTTGGACTGAAGATGGGCACCCGTTGTCAGGTGCGTTGGTCAAACTTTGACATGACCACGTTTTATCGTTAGTGTTCGTCCGAGGGTCGGTCGGGAGTTCTGAAGAGCGTGTGCCAATGTTTTTATTTGGACATGTTCAAAATTTTGACGTGGCAGCAAGATGCTGCCGGTACGCCAGTAAACGTTAGTATTGCGCTGTTGAACGTTCCCGCATGTTGGGTATTCGTTTTTATCGCTCCACCGTTCGTACTAACACGTACACCCACTTGATGCGTTTGCTATAACGTAATGCATCCACGCCAGCCAACCACCCGCTAGCGTCAGTGAACGAAAGGCTAACGAATACATAACGAAGTTATCTATTGTGGCCGTGTGAAGGATATAAAGTTTGTTAAATCTGCGATACTTTCGCCATTGATTTGCATACTAATCAAATCAAGCTTTTGCAATCTCAACAGAAAGTTCTGAATTTTCAGAATTAGTCTGAATTTAAACTAAGACGTATGAACACTCCACGTTTTCTACATTGGAAATGTGTAGCGATATATTATTACAGGCGATGTCCGATGTTAAGTTATCCATGGAATTGATGAGATTTTAGAATAGTCGCGCAGGGCAAAGGATACTGTGAAAATGAACGAAAGACAAGTAAAAATAATAAGTGGTAGATATATATTAATTTAAACAAGCCAGATTGCGTGTGTATTGATGAGGATACCAGCAAAATCACTACCCACACACCTTTCGGTTGCATATTCGTGCAAAAAATCGACAAGAACCCGATATCAGGCACTGATCATTATGGTTCGAGTCTTGAGATCTAGTATAAATGAGGTCGATCTGAGCTCGCTATTCCTGCTGAGTCTGTACGCTCTGTGCACATGTCGGAAAAGATAAAGCGGAGAGAGAGAGTGATGCCGAATTTCATCATAAATGCAGAATTTTCTATATGCATACAATTGAAACATTCATAAGGTTGCTTCTTGACAACCTGCATTGGGGTCGCTGCACCGACGTAGCTCTATGAGGTGCCGCCATAAAGACCATACGATCTGGATCCGAATAATCAACATGCACGATGTTCTTCTTCTCCATCTTCTACATCTTGAAGTCAGGGGCGGCGCCTGAGTTAAGATCATATCGAGGGCGAAATCAATAGGGGCGAAATTATCAAAAGGCCAAAGACAACCCCCATAGAATTTCCCAGTTTTGAAAATTTTAGGGCGGCCGCCCCCTTAAACTCCCCTGTGGCGCCCACCCTTCGCCTTGAATGAATTGGGTGAATGAGCAAGCTGGTTATCCTGTTGGTAAAACCTGTTTCAGGAATACTCATCACCCGTAAAGAGAGTGACCTTCCAGTACAGCTTGTCCTCAACTCAATGATTTACCCTTATCGAAAGAAGTGGCGCAATCTCACAGGTCACATGAGCTGAATCATGCAATATACTTATCCACTGTTGAGTCAGACCATAGAACAGTGTCGCCGGAGTACAACTCACCTGCTTAGCATTACTTTCTAAGAGACTCAAAGTAAATACTGGCCCCTTGAACGTTCACAGAACGGTGGAGAATTACGTTACTAAGAAACAGTATACAGTCAAAGTGGCAGACCATTTAACCCATTACAAGGTGAAAAAGGAGCTTCAGACCAGGATAAATGTACACAACTCCTCTGGAACCGTCATAGAACAGAGAAAGATATCTAATCAAGAAAGCCCGTCGGAATCTCCAGCCATACTATCCCATTAACACCCACCCACGGGGGGGGGTACTCAGATTTGGTACTGACGGGGTGATGCCGCTGAAGCTAAAAGAACCCGACCTGTTTTAAGGTCATTTTGGGGAAAATTACCTATTATTACGGGTTTTTGATGACAGGAAAACGGCATTTTTTTGTGCATTTTAACGATGAAAAATGCGAAATATCTAGTGTAAATCGTAAAGATTACAAATCATACCCATGTATGTTAGGGATTTTTTGGCGAATAAGGTCCATTAGAGGGCGGTATCTTGAACATGCATCTGTACTCGTTTACTCAAATTACTGGCAAGTACAGCCCCCCCTCCCGATCGTCGCTAGAAGCAGATGGCAGACGCATGCAGAGACTGGACCTACTACAACCATTGTGACATTTGATCAGGTTCAAGAACCAACAAAGTCACAATCCTACCGACATGTCTTGGAAGCTGCAGAAAGTACCGTTTCTGAGGAAAAACTGATGCTTGATGAGAAAAATCTCGCGGTCACAACACACCTCTTACTGCAGCATAGATTGTTACCATACAAAACATGGGAAATCACTGCAGAAATCACTGGAACGAAATGAAACTTACAAAAGTTCCAACTATTCCGGATCACCGGAGAGAGAAAGGCTCCAACACTGGCTAAAACACTTCCAGAACCAGTAAAGGGCCAGCTGCCTTCTATTAATGACATATCAGCATATCAATTCACAGAAGTATGTCACAACGAAAAGATGAAGATTTTGCAATGAAGAATTTAGATGGCAGCTCTCAAACAAGCAAACCTGGAAAGCTGTGGGCTCGCATAACTACACTAAAATGTGGAAAATACAAAACCTATAGATGGATAACAAAAGTGTTAGTATTAACAACCCGTAATATGAAAGGTACATCTGTCTGACAGCTAATAAAAGGATCAGTCCTCTGTATTTTGAGGCCAAGACTACAATCGCATGACTTTTTTATATAGTACAGAGTAACAACGCTGTGCAGAAAACCCACTGCTCCTGGGTTTAATAACAGTGTCTCGTGAATGGAAACAGATCTACTTATTGCAAAAAATGGATTACTTAGGCTCTCCGTCGAGTCTTTAGGAAGAAAGAATAGAACTTATCATTATGCACAGTATTTATCGACTACTCAAAGAGCATTGACTCTGTAGCATAAGATATAGAGATTATATGTTCTCAATACACGGTCTCAATACTACAAAAGACTGAAGACTTTTCTAGACAACCGATTTCACGAAGATATCGTTCTGAAACTACTAACTGAAATCCTAAATTGGATGCTAGATAGAGTACTACTGGCACAACCATTGCTTTAAGTGCGTCAACATTTATCCTGTCACTACCTCGGTCTTACAGGACCGACCGATGATGATGGTTCTGTACATTCGTATGGAGGAACATGGCACAAATATCTGAGTTCGGAAGGATTCAGTCTTTTCCATTTTGTAAAAAACAAACAGAAATATACAGGATCCACTGTATCACGGGACTAGTGACTCAGAAGGAGAACGCTCCTTATACGTCCGGATGCTCTGTGCACACACTGTATCTCTAACTTGAGTAAACTACCGCGTCAATAACGTCAAAGACGTCCTAGAGAACATACTTAAGTGATAATTCGTTTGTATTTAGTTAGACTTCGTTAAAACCTGACGGTAACATATGCTGAGCATGTCGTTATGACAAGTTTCAGATAGGAAGTGGACGTTTTTTGGACGAACAGTGGCGATTACGAACGAACACGCAGACGTGCGGATCGTCAAACAGGCGAATACTCGACGAATAAATAGCGTGCTGATACCGTTTGCTGCACGCTCAATTTTGAACATGTTCAAAATAATCAGGCGTTCTCCAACCGAACCTACAACGACCAACTGGAAGAAACAGCTAACGAATACAACGCAATGTCAAGCTGTGATCAACTAACGACTGGACAACGTACATGAACGTAGCACCCACACGGTTACGCCACACGTTGGCCTAAAACCGCTGAGTATGTGACTGAAAGAGTTCGCAACTCTCCGTTTTCAAATAACTGTTGGTCCTATCATCATACGAATACGAATATGAAAAAACCAATATTCGAACCATTTCAAAAAGATTTAAAAGACAGTACTAAAAATAGGTAATATTCTCACACCGAGTTGTCACTACTCACCCATAAAATTTGATTGGGTTTAACACATTGAACATCAATACTATCGCATAAATTAAAATATATCTATCCTTTTTTGTAGACAATTTATAACGAGTGTTCGCAATTAACATCTTCTCTGTGTCTCCCTATATTTTTCATTGATATTTTGATAATTTTGTAAATGTATATTTTGTTTTCACTTATTGTTTTATATGATCGAAGAAACAATAATGAACCGAAGTGAACTTATTTTTGATGTCTGAATATGCAGATAATGGACGTTTTTTGTACCAACGCGTCAAGACATGTCGCCCATGCAACGGTTAGGCAGGAATGGTACACCATGTACGTGGACACATATCGCTGGTCAATTGTGTGTACGTCTGCGGCATCCGCGTTTTGATAGACGCTGCACCAGCGTTGTATATTCGTCACCTATGGGACGCTAGATATACGATCACCATTAGTTCCTCATTCGTTGCCCAAACTCGCCTTTATACGCCTTTAAGCCGGAATTGAACAGTAACTTGAGCGTGTTTGGGACGTATAGCCAAATTTTGCGATGAGAAAATCTTTACGTGGGCCCGACTTGGCTTTAAACGCTAGTATGGTGAAGCCAGGGTGCCTTGTAAACAGGAACGGAAGCGATAAGTTCACCAATTCACATTCCATTGATCTACCCATAAGATGAGGCCCTTTCTTTGGCGAACGTTTTGCGTGTTGGTAACAGCGAATTGAAAATTCCATTTACCTTACTCATGTCTATCCATGGTTGGCTATATCATGCTATGCAAGATATTGCGCTGTCATGTATCGCCTGGATTGTTTGTTAGTGTGTGTGTGTGTGTGTTGTGTGTGTGTGTGTGTGTGTGTTGTGTTTGTGTGTGTGGTCTATGAATGTGTGTGTGTCGTGTGTGATCAATGTGTGGCTGTGTGTGTGTCTGAGTGTGTGTGTGCTGGTTACTGTGTGTGTGTGTGTGTGTCTGTATCTGATGTTTTGCGCACAGAGAGAGTTGCAGCACTATTACCAAACACCAATTGGGATTTGATGCTTAAAATTGTGTAGGGCCTACATGTACTATGAAAATGTCTCGGTAAAGATGAAAATTGTGTTATCGAATT
>JZLH01S0259798.1:6081-21903 GCA_001188425.1 Eucidaris tribuloides | reverse complement strand
ATCCTAGTAATTGTTTGCCTAAGAGCAGAGGTTTAAGTATCGCTTCCTCCCGCGATTTGACTGACAAAGTGTAAAAAAATTATCTTAAAGGGGAAAATTACATGTTAAAAAGAATAGCTTTAGGTCATTTGTAGGTAAAATAAATGTATTTTTTCAGTTTTGAACCGCTAGAACGCTTGTATCTTTCATACTTTTTGAGGAAAAAGTAAGCAGATTTATGGCCATTTGGGGGCAAAAAATGGCCATTTTGGTGTGACAAATTTTTGCACGAGGTTGCAGCATCATGTGAAATGTTGTATATTCCACAAAATAGGATATATTTGTTTTTTTTTTATCTGCACTTTTTGTTGTTTGTTTTTCAATTGGTTGCCTAGCATATGTCTTTCCAGTGAGACATGTTTTTTGCCCTGTAGTTTTAGCTACATACTTTAGCATGATGGAACGAGCCACAGCGAAATGTAGCCGGGCACTTGTGGCCGTGAGCAAATGATACCGACCCGTCCAAAAAGCCCATTTTCAGAGTGATGGCGCCTTTTTGAAAACGCGCTATAACATCTGAGTTAGGAAGAGGCTAGAATGCTGAATTTCCCCTCCGTTTTATGGGCGAATTTAATTGGCTTTGAGGCTTATTAGGATTTTTGATTTTACTTGTGAATTGAAAAATGGGAGAAAAATGCCAAAATGCTATCGCACCAACCCAAAGTGTGAAAGAAAATCAGGCCATTTTTAAAAATATCTATTATTTCACGGAAAAGCCAATCATGCCACAGACCTGAAAATTTATATCAATTATGCTCACAAGATATACTCTCGCGCCATAAGTGATTAGATTTCTGATACAGTAGCCCTCATACTTTTTCAAAATAATTTTTTTAACAGTTTCAATTTAACTGATTTTGGACGCAAATATCAAAAAAACACCCTAGTACAATCTAATCTCAACTACCACCTGTTCTTTATGAATAAGCCATTTGGAATGCCAAAAATGCAATAATGCATACATTGGTTGTGGGCTATGTCTGGTAAGCCCGCAGCCGGACCTGTCGGCTTGCTAAGAGCAACTTTGTCAGTTACAGATGGTATGCTATAAAATGTGTATTTTACTTATGGAACTGTCTGAATGGCACATGTGGCCCCTAGTTGGCTTTTAGAGCATGTACATTGTACTTACCTGTCTCTATGAATTGAATAGTTAAACTACTAATTCTTTGGTCAACATGCTCTGGATAAATACAAGAGTTTTGATTAAGGTAAAGTAGTTTGTCGGAAGGCGCAGTAAAAACAGGTCGGAAAGTTGCATAGGTGCTTAGAACGGAGACATACATATGGCCCAGTAGCTTCACTGCAACATACCCAGCAAAAAAGATTATGACATATCTTAAACAAGGCATATTTTGGCATTTCTGACTTCAGAAATGAATTCAGCACAAAATTCTAGTGCTAAAGAAAACATATTTTTATTATGAAAATCATAAAGTTCATAATTTTGGGGTATTTGGCAGTCATAGATGGTGTTAGAAGCTTGAACCTTGTCTTAAGGCCAAAGACTATGTTTGTCCGCGCGCACAGCAAAATGGCAGTGTTGCGATGGCAGTGGAGTTGAAGCGCAGGTACATTGTGAGTCAATTTATGCATACAATCACTTTTGTCTTGCTAACTACATGTTTTTCTCTTTGTTGTTTATTTTGGGGTAGCAATTATAACTTGGATGATACTCATGAACAGTTGGGCAGGTTAATTTGTTGTGAGCCTTGAGTACAAGTTTGTAAATTTGGGTCAGTTTGATTGTGTGTGTTGTGTGTGTGTGTGTGTGTGTGTGTGTGGTAAATGCTGTTAAACGGGGACGTAAGTATGACCTACCACTATCAGATTGGGGAACGTTAAGAAAACCGGGGACGGTGCCCCACCCTCAAAGTGGGCCAGAATCAAAACGTAGGATGGCGGCTAAGGGCCTTAGAAAATGGCCCAAAATTTGTTTGGTGCACACCCCGAACGTCCCCGCGGTTACTGGTGAAATATCATCACATACACAACGTCCCCGATTGCATTTTGTCACGGAGTGTGTGTCCTCCGATTGCATGTTGTATACGGAGTGTGTTTGTTTTGTTTTTTTACTGTCCCCTGTTTGGCGGCAGTTACACATATAGGTGTGTGTGTGTGTGTGTGTGTGTGTGATGTTTGTATGTGTCTTTGTGTGTATTTGTATAGAGGGTACTGTTTGTGTATGTATTGTGTGTGTGTGTGTATGTTTCTTTATGTAGTGTATAGTTCTGTTAGCTGATTTAGTTTGAACTGCTCATTGAAATTTAAAATGAAAATTGTCGGCTTTCATACAGGCTGCAGCCAGTTTTGTTCATTTCTGGTGATTGTGTGTTCAAGTGCTGAATAAATCAAATTGAATGCGTAACACCATTAGATTTCAACTTCACTGGTATCAATGGCTGACCTTGTCAATATTACTGCTAGAAAATACATTTTTGAGATAAAAATATGAAAGTTTTAGGTGTAAATTCTCATAGATATGTGAATAAAGTGGTTCAAATTGAAATTGCAAATATATTGTCAATGTACTGGGCACGTTAGATGAAAGAGATCAGAATTCTATAAGTTTTGTGAATTTACTAAATTGCCACATTTACAAACAAATTACTGACGCTAAAAACTTTTTCTTATCCTACCCTTTTTGTTTTCTTTTCTCTTATTTTTTATCATCCCCCGTTTCTTCCTTTGGTTTTCTTCGCTCCGTCCTTCCTCATTCTTTCTTTCTCCTCCTCTCCTCTTCTTTTTCATATCTTTCTTCTTTACTTCTTCTTTCTTCTTCTTTTCTTACTTCCTTGCTTCTTCTTTCTGCTTCTTCTTGCTTTTTGTCTTCTTCTTCTTCCTTCTACTTCTTCTTCTTCTGTCTTCTTCTTCTTCTTCTTCTTCTTACTTCTTACTTCCGTTCTTCTTCTTTCGTTCTTGTCTTTTACTTTTGACTGCTGGGATCTCTTCTTCTTCTCTTTCTTCTTGCTTCTTCCTTTGTCTTCCCTTCCTGCCTCTGCTGCATCTTTTTCTTTGGCCTCCTCGCCTCCCCCTACTTCTGTCTATTCTTCTTGCTGTCTTACTGGTCTGTAGAAGTAGTGTCTGGGGATGAGTAATACCTCATTGGAAAATTACAAGTTGTTTTCCGAAATCACTGACAATAGCATTGGCATGTTGAATTTCGTGTCCTCGATACAGATGTTTCTAAATTATTCAACACAGTAGACTAATTATACTACGATCATCTGTGCAGTTGTATACACCAGCGCTCGAGAAGTCCCACTGATTGCACACAATTCTGTTTGATAAATGTCTGACATCTTCCACATGCACAATGTTGCATCGAAAGGTCCTACATGTAAACATGCCATGCATGACCTCGAAAAGTTTTGTACAACCTACTCTACACTGTGATAATTTGAGCCGTTTATTGGTATGATGAATCATACCTTGTACAATCACCCCAGGCAAGCTGAGAATACAGCCACTAATTTCTTCTCCTAACATTGACCAGTTTAGACATGCTTCCTTTAATCTGATTGGTTCTCTGATTGAGCAACTTAACTGCTCGCATATTATGACACTCGCCATGTCCTCCACTTAACCCTAGTACATAACTCCATGCACACTGAGGTGTTAATATCACATTCCTCAGATTGGCTAATAGTCGCGTTCTAAATATTTCCTTGGAACTATTCAGCACATGTCGTGTAATCGACCACTCCTCTCCTCTCCACTGCCTGAAATGTACTCGGGGAAGGGGTATTCACCTGTGGGCCGCTGTCATCATTGTAAATTGCTGTGTTTTGTTTTGAGTGGTACATGCCTTCCTCTGCGACTGAGGTGACACATAAGGGATGAGCGCCACGGTAGTGTCTGCCGTTTTCGGGAATGACCGAGGACTTAAACATCCTATGCAGGTGCAAGGTTGTCATGGATTTATTCAGGATCAAGTTTTAATGGAGGGATAGGAAACGTTGTCGTGTTCATTCTTACTGGATAGACTAATACTCGCCTATATGTTCTCGATCATCCGTGGACTGACATGTTCTCTCAAGATATCGACTTCGTACACGAGCTCTTGCACTTGCTGGTATCAATATCTAATTACAAAAAGTTCCAGCTCGGTGATGTAATCTCTTATTTATATCCTTGTACTCTGTCATCGTCTCGCTCCCTATTTCTTTCTTTATTTTTTTGATTATCTGGGTGGTATGAGACACATGTGTAAGCTTCGGTGATGTTGTAGCAGTAAATGACAAGAACAGTAAACTTATTTGAGTTTAAAGTTTTCAGGATTCTAAGATCTTATATATCTGTAATACCTGATATTTCGTGGCGGTGGTTATTATTTTCTCTGATCTCGTGGACGCGTACTAGGCGAAGTATTTCGCATTGCGATCTACAGTTATGCTAATTAGAATGGGATACCAGCTAAAAAAACTCTGTGTTGAGCCCAAATCACGTTCTATGTATATTATTTCTGTTACAGGAGAAGAGTCGTGTCACATGCTACAATACACACTATAATAGAATCGGTCGAGAAGACATATATAGTGCGCAGCTCGCATCATGCGGGAGGTTTCTGGTTTTCACTGGGAGGGCCGGATTCTAATCCACCCATCTTGGGAGAAGTGGTAAAAAATCGAGGAGACTACAACACACAAGTAAATATGGACGCCAGAGATCGATTATGCGGCGTATACGTTAATAGATGCAGAGTAGCAACAATGGAAGAAAACAAAAGAACAAGTGTATAAGTTATAAGATAGCTCTCAATATTGATGTCGTATATGGCTGGCAAACGTAACCTGCATATATTGTTCTAGGTAAGTGTTGTGTCGTAGGCTGGGCCTCAGTCTCAGTCTCTGGTCGTCGTTCTTGAGTCACCTGTAAGCACCCTTTCTCTCCAGAGAGAAAAACAAGACAGATAGCGTGTTTAATCAGGGAGAGGGGAAGAAAGAGAGAGATGAACTTTTTCCGCTTTGTTGTTCCTTTTTTGCTGAAATATTTGTGCCGGGCTACTAGGGTGAGTTCTCTCGATAGGCATCAGTGTTTCAGTAGAGTAATGTATTTATAGCACTAGTCCTTGTGTATTTATGTTATGTATCCCGCACCCTCCCCACACACTACGGGTCTGAAGACACAGAGTCTGAGACGCAGACAATACCATCGCCTTAGATGCCCGGCACCATGTCCAGATCTAGTATGGAAGTGAGGCCTGGCGCCTCCTATTGATATCTTGGATTGCTACAGTCCGTTGTGACATATATCATTAACACTGTATGAGGATTGTATCTTTGTCATAAGATGTGCAATTGTCACAAGCATGATATTTATTTCAGTTAGGGTCTTTTTTTTTATCTGTCCCTACACGAATGTAGGTTTCGCGTGTATTTCAAATGAGAAAAAAAAATTTTTTCAGTGGATTTTAACCATTGCACTATTCCCACAGTCCAGGCACTCAACCAATCAGTTTAAAGTTTGCCTGTGTAACCACAACATGAAACAAACTTACACAGGGCAACATGCTGCTTATTGTTCTGCATGACTTGAATAACTGGGTTATCGCCTTTTTCTGTGCTTACCTTGTAGTCACTCAACATTATTATTTGGCTAGCAGTTATGCGCCGCGCTCAAGGGTATAAGTATCATGTCGCACTTGTCACTCATGTCATTGGTGTCACAAGGTTGATCCGTAAATTTCATTGGTCCCGAGGGTCATTTATCGTGGTGTATATGTTGTTTGCTCTTCTTACTGCAGATGTAATATGTGTGATAATGCAACGGCATGAACTAGAAATATACAGGAAGCATTGATGCTTTACCTCCAAGGCATGCATTTAACATTGATTCCAGTGTGTTTAATAACATCTGGAGGCTACATGATCTTGTCCTGTTGTTTATATTCTCCTCCTCCCCCCTCAGTCACTCTCCTCGATCTCCCACTCCCCGTCTCTCGTCCCCCTCGCGATCTTCTCCCGGCCCTCATCGTATAGAGATAGAGCTAACTGCTCCCCATGCGCTGTCGACTCTTCACTGCGGCTTTGATCTACCAGACGGCAAGCCCGGAAGTCCACTGGAAGGCGCGGGGACGGATTGTTCTCGCCGCTTTCCCAGGGTTTTAGCCTTTGTCTACTGGGAGGAGGGTGTTCTAGATTATTGCTTGTATGGCATTAAGTTGCTCATTCAGAGAACCAATCCAGCATTAATAGGAGGCATGTCTAGCTGTCATGTAAGAGAAATATGGCTGTTTCTCAGCTGCGCTGAGTGGCATGTGGGTCAGGGTCGCTGTTTTATGACAGTGTTAGTATGGACTGCAGGCAGACGCAATCGTTGTGAATGTGTGAATGTCGCATCGTAAAACTCTTGATCCTGGCGGCTAGAATTCGATACGGCGACTGGTGGGCCCTTCGTCATTCCCACTCACGATGGCGTGGTTGCATTCTTTCTTAGGAGTCAAATAAAATCATTCAGGGCGCCACTCCGCCTATGTTAAAAAGTACTTTTCCAAAACGAAACTACTTTATTCCGTGTGATGTTTATTCTTTAGATACCATCGGGGAAGGCATCGGCAGGCTTCATCACCTTTTCCCCCGATCCGATGTTTTCCGTCGATGTTCAGAAATATGCCGCGCCCGATGCAGTTCACCGTATGTTCATATGTGTGTCTCTTAACCTCCTAACTACTTACTCCCCTCCGACTCCCTGTCACCTCTCACTCCTCACCTCACTTATCTACTTCACTCGTACTTCATACTACCTACTCCTCCACTCACACTACTACTAGTACTTAACTGTACTAACTGTCATCTCTGCGCGACGGTGCGCTCGCTCGACACTCCTCAGCCCTCTCTCCCTCCCTCTTCCTCCACCCCTCCCCTCCCTTCCTCGACTCCTCCCCCTCCTCATCCCCTCTCCTCTCCCAGCTCCGTCCTCCCCTACCTCCCTTCTCTCATCCACTTCCTCACAGTACTCTATGAAAAGCACTGGAGCACAAAAAAAATGCACGAGTGCTGAGGTACATGTACTGTAATATTGTTGGATGTGCTCCCCATTACTTAAATACTAAAACTCTTTCACTTAGAAATGAGGTAACATCCAAGCTGCATCATGAATTGAATTATAGCACTTCATCATGATGTACTGAAATGATGAATAACAAACGATCCAGAGAACAAGGTGTGCTGATGGGGCTAAGGCTGTAAAAAATAGCAAATCAACGATAACCAGTGCATTCTGGTGTGGTTCAAAAGTTGATTTTGTCATGTCAATCTACTGCAATTCCTTGGTAATGTGACTTTTTGTATTATTTGGTTTTACATGTACAGTATTTGCTAATTTGTGTTCTAGAATTAGTCTCTTTTCGATTGAACTGGGGGGGGGCGCTGTACTCATGTCTGTTGGATGGGGTTATTTACATGTATGTGTCTTTTATCATATTTTATTACTTCATGGGCTGTTAATACTTAATTACAATTTTGAATACCCTATATGCACAATCAAACCTGTCTTTATCGAATGAAAATGGTAGGGGGGGGGTGGTATACATATGCGAAGTAGATGGGCTGATTTATTTTTCCTCTGTCATATTAACTTATTTAGATTTATACATGTTTATTTATCTTTGTTTTGGATTTTACATTCATGTGCACCCCAATTCTTAACTATTTTAAACTATATGTTGTTTTGATTAATACATGTCCAATTTGTTGCTGTTGTGAATTTAACTGGGGTGGGGAAGGGGAACTGTTAGGGCCAATTGTTGTGTCTTTTAGTTTCATAAATGTTTGCATGTACTTGCGTAATTATTTTAATGTCCTGATTGTATTTGTATTTGCATTTTTAATTGTACATGTGTATGAATTTGTAAAGCTCATGGAATTTGGCCTTTGGCTACAAAATGAGATGAATGAATAAATCTATCTACTTTTATCTTTGAAAATTTGGGCGAGTTATCCATGCTTACAAGCAACAAATGAATGATACACTTGCCTCAAAATAAGGGGGAAAAAAAACCTTGTGAGTGTGCTGTACACAAATATGTTTTTTTTTTTTTAGCACACACAAAAATTATATACCGTAATATCAGGGCCATGGCTTTTTATTGCTAAACTTTGGCACTAACTGACCTACTTTGTGCTATCACACAAGACAATTTCACTCTCACTAATGCTCAGTATGAGATAAAAATTTGCTTGGCTTTCATACACAAAATTTGTTATCTGTGGCCAATGGCGTGGCTAATGAATATTGTTAAGTACGCATGCATTACGACTAATGAACTGATGAAGTAGACTGATGAACAGGTCATCGGTGAAAGCCGGTACTATTTTGTTTCACTTTCACACAAGGTACTCTAGTACCACAATTTTGCCATCTACGGAGGATCAACGATTCAATTGCAGTCAAGGCTGCCATTCGTAGGGGAAACCCCCTACCGTAGGGGATTTTGGCCAAGCATAGGTTGTAGGGGATACCTACGGGGAAAATGACCTTCTATAGGGGAAAAGTAGGGGGTTTTGACAATTTGTAGGGCTGTAGGGGGGTTTGACAAATTTGCAGAATTCTTCTTAAATTCCCCAAGAATTTCAAAGAATTTCCCTCAGTTTTGTCCGTCTTCGGCGAGGAAATCGTGATCAATTTATTGCATTTACTAAGGTTATTTTGTAGGGGAAAACGTACCTTCGTAGGGGAAAGTTGATTTTTGTAGAGGAAAATGTAGGTTCGTATGGGAAAATTGGGTAATTGAGGCGTAGGGGAAAAGTTGTGCCTGTAGGGGAAAATATGCATGCGCCGTAG
Organism: Eucidaris tribuloides; assembly: GCA_001188425.1. Lineage (NCBI taxonomy): Eukaryota > Metazoa > Echinodermata > Echinoidea > Cidaroida > Cidaridae > Eucidaris > Eucidaris tribuloides. The sequence goes on along the minus strand of JZLH01S0259798.1, from coordinate 13,080 downwards.
GGGGAAATTAAAATTTTGAGTGGCAGCCCTGATTGCAGTGCTAGTCCTGCTCCCAAAATGTAGCCAATTAGTATGGTACTGTTTGCAGTGTCAGCCCACTTTTAAAAAGTTGTGTGTGAAACCAGAAATGGTACTGTGCTACAGAGGGTACTAAATGCGAATAGACTACTTTACAACACTCTTTATTTTAATAATTATCAATTCTATACTATTCAATTTTCTATTTAAATTTTGAATGGGACTACTTTCGCTGCGCGGTCATTTTTTCCCCATGAATTGTGATTGTGGTTACCAACCAACTAGGTCCGTTTTTATTCTAGCGTGCATACATGTTTCTCCTTTGACAAACAAATTTCTTTGTTGTGCAAATCACACGTGTCAATCATAGAACCCAATTGTTCTATGATGTGCTTAAGACCAACAAATGCATAATCATCTCGTCTTCGCTTTACTTTGGCACAAGGGGTGACTTTCCTCCGCGCCATGGCTGATTAGTCACGGTCACTGGCACTCATGCTGGACGTGGACCTGTTATGTACTCCGCCTACGCAAAAAGCTTTTTGTTTTGCAAGTTGACATACAAATTTAGCATGTTTACAGCCTCTTGTCTGTCTAACAAATATCTATTTAAAAATTCCTTGTCCATCATATGAACTCATTCATATGGTGTACTATTATCCGGTCAATGGACTATGTAAATGTCTTGTGTTCGACGTAAGGCGTGGATACCCTTTCACTTCGGTCCATCGTCGTGGCGCAAATACTTACAGCATACATGTATTCTCGATGAGTCCACTCTTGATCGAGTTTAACACAGTTTTCCATAAATGTTATAATTTTTGTCAATATTTTTAAACTTTATCAATGTTGTTTTAATTCTTTTTGCTTCAATCTATTTAAAGATGAATTTTAGAAGTTCCAATTACTTCTTCGACCAAGACTATCAAATACCTTCTGCTATTTGGTATTCCATATTGTCATTACTGTTGGGTGCGCATGGACCGTCCGTATCGTTGAAAAGGTTGTCGTGTGGCTGACCCCCTTTGGGGGTTGCGCCCCCCCCCCCCTTTGATCCCGCCCCCTGTTCGCTTGGTCTAGGATTTGACGGTGAATTCTCAGGGACTGGGGCCATGGTTTATCTACATTAAGTCAAAATATTGTGATTAATTGCAGTTCTTTCTTTAGTCTCCTAACAAAAATATCAGGCAATGTTTTCGGACTGGGGAAGTTTGTAGTTTTATTTTCCCTCTCTCTTTGAGCATCAGTGCCAGGAGCCATTCTGCCTCTCACATCGACGCCCTCTCTCAGACCTCTCCTTCACCGTTTTCCCTTTCATTCACTTTTCTATGTCAAAAATCCCCTTATTCCGAGCTTGTAAAGCAGAATCTGGAAAACAACACTTTTCTCATAAATGGGTCTTTATTTGGATCTATTCCATATGAATAATCATCTTCACTCACTGTCAAAAGTATGATGTGTAGACACGGGTCTTAATATTATTTTACATCATAAATATCCTCGTATTAGGCCTACATTCATCCCTCACAATTAAATAATGCTGTTGCTCATAAGATGTCGTACATATTTTGGTGCCTACTTATATAAAAAAGACATTTGTATGTGGATGGGATTTCCTTTTCTTGTCTTTTTCATTATCTCTTCCCCTTTTATTTTGCGTGTTAAAATTACACCCTTATTACTAGGGGGTCGCGGTGCTCTGCTCTGTTGCTACGTGTATTCCGGCAAGCTACTACTTAACCTGTGACGAGATGGGGTCATGTATTTCATTTGTAGCTGTATATTAAATCAATCACAATCGCCCTTGCACTTCGTAACACAAACACACCAATACTGCACAAGATAATGCACCTTGTTCGAGTGTTGCATTCCCCATTCCGTACTGTTAGATTTTTGCATCATTAATATGGATTCAGCGTTGTGAACATTCCCTGCATATGCCTAGCGGACGTATACACATGTACAACATAGCAAATATTACACTCCCCAAGAATTTAATAATACATTTTCTTAACTACTCCAGACAGATATCTCACTTTTACATATAAACTCCAGAAGTCTGAACCGAAGGACTTTGAATATTTTGAAAATCTTTTACACGACTCCTTAAATAACTTTTCAGTTTTCGCGTCATCGGAAGAGGTAACGCGAGACAATGGCTATCAAATTGCTCACCAGATATTTTCAATCTACCCAAATTATACATTTTTAAGGGCAGATCGTAAAGGACGAAGGTGTGGCTGGTGTCGCGTTTTATATTGCACAAAACCTTAATTTCAAAATTCCGTTCTGATATTAAACTAAGTCAAGGCAGAAATCATTATTTATTGAAAATTGATACTCAAATCCAGAAATGTTATATAGGATTAATTCTTATGACCCCCTGACACTAACTCGTGGTATTTGTGACGAAACAGATTTACATCCTTCCAAAATCGGAAATGAAAACAACATATTTTTATTCTTGCTGATTTAAACCTAACTTCTCCCCCCACTGGAGCAACAACTCAATTGTTTTATGCAGTAATGTAGCTCATATGGTTTCTCTTGATTGATTAAATAAACCCACTAAATAAATCCACATTCATTCAACGAAAGATTGACAACGATTTTTCGCTGTCCACAATAAGAAACCATTGGGGGTATATTGGTCTTCTGAAGTTCGGAACACTTACCCAATATTTTTAAGCTTGTGAATGCAATTATGTTTGCCATAAATCATGCTGATGAGTCGCATTATATCAGTAAAGAATCCAAACGCCGATATGATTTGTTGAAACAAGTGATTTTTCCCTTTAAGGGATGGCAGATGAGTATACTGTAAATGATGTTAACACGCTCGCGTATAAAATTTCAAATGATAAATTACTGTAGTTATTAGAAAAAATGTAGCTCACTATGCAATCAAAGAATAAACGAAATAAATCCAGAAATCGTGGATAAGCAAAAGGTTTATTCAAATCATTACAAACTCGAATCGCTCTACAAATTACATTTAACGCAATCCAAATGACGCTAACCTAAACACATATAGAAAACTATCGTAACAATTAACAAAATTGATTCGTATATTTTGTCTAACAGAATAAAAACGGCCAGTTCAAACACTATGCAACATGGATAAATGTATTAAAGGGTCATGGAAAATAAGACTGACCCTCCACCTACAGCTAATATACATAAATGGTACTAAAATATCATCGATCCTAATCTTTATGCTAATTCGTTCAAAACTTCATTTTTACGAATTATCCGCCCTGAACTTGCAGCAAAATTAATAATACCACACTCACTTTAAAAACTAATCTTTCCGACCAAAACAAGACTCCATCTTTTAAACCCAAGCAAATCCAGTGAAATTATTAATATTACCTGTTCATCTCTTAAAGCTCAAAATCCACGGTTTGAACAAAATAAGCACTTGACTCTCCTAAAAGAACTAATATACCCACTGGCAAAGTCCTTAACTCACATTATTAATCACTCATTATCCACAGGGAGTTTTCCCAGATCTATTAAAAATAGCCAAAGTCAATCCAATTTTCAAAAAGATGCTCCTATATGAAATTAACCAATTCATCGTCCATTTCCCGTCTACCTAGCATTGAATCCAAACGTCTAGAAAAATCGTTTACAATGATTACATAAATTCATTACTAAACATAATATACTCATACTCACTTCAAATCAATATCGGCTAGCAGTAAAAACTATCAACGACCTTTGCATTAATCAAATTTATTGACAAAATAACATGGTTGCTTTATTGCTAACAAAGAACGATGTTGTAGGTATATTCTGTGACTTGAAGTAAAGCGTTCGTACGCTTAATCACGCTATTTATCCTCTCCAAACTCAGTCTTATGGAATTAGGGGCCAACCCATCTTTCATGGTTTAAGATCATTTGACAAATAGAAAAAATATCTCACGTTTAATGCTTTGATTCCGATCCTTCTTTATTCAATATTGTGTGTTCCTCAAGGCTCTATCCTACGGTCCGATATTTATTTCTTCTTTATATCAATGATATTACAAAATTTACATCCTCCCTTCTTTCTTGTTCCTTATTTGCCGAAGTAACTAATATATTTTATTCTCATAGACACCTTAACTCTTTAAACATATACATTGAAATAATGCAAATTGACAAAGTATCAAATTGGTTAAATCCATAAACTTTCTCTTCAATATAAAAAGACTCACTTCATACCGTTTCAAACTCATCCCCATAATACACGAAACCAAATACACATTAAAGAGATGAATTACGGCCACTAGAGAAGAAACAACAAATTCTACAATTTTGGGATTTTTTATCGATGAAGCTTTGACTTGGAATTGATACTACTTCATGCCATGCTTATCATGTGGCTTTCTTAAAAGCATTGGAGTAATTCCAAAGCTGAAGTTTCTTCGTTCCCATCCAACATTATTCTATATACAGTGTTCCCCAGAAAAAAGAAACTGGATTTCATGGTAAACTAATATTCACGTCATAATAAACAATATCCGTAGATGAATTAAGGTAGTTTGTAAAGCTGTGTTTCTCTTCTTTCATTTTATACACAACATATTATTCATGCTCACGCATGATTGAATTAAACCACATAAATAATTGATGCTACTAAAATTTCATCTGCCGCACAAATTCCTGTTTGAGTGGCATTTCGGGGTAGTAAAATGTAATTATTTTAAAAAATAAAAGCATACATAAATAATTCAATATTTCTTCTTAAATCTACACCTCATGCGTTACGATGAATAACGTTGACGCGAGAACAATAAATTAAAAGAAAACTGCCTGTTTACGCGTGATTTCAGAATGAATGCATTTTTAGCTATTGGATGCCGCTAACAAAAGGTTCACGACAGCTGACTTCCAACAATAACTTGCTCGCGCACAACAATAGGTCGAATTTGTTTACGAGTAATTTCTCCGCTTTGTGTGTCAAACAATCAGAAAGAAGAGTTAATGGATGCATGTTTGACCATTTCTGAAAGCAAGCATTATTCAAATTGTCTTTTCTCACTCTGCATCGCTCATTTTTCATACATCAGGTTATCATACGAAGAAATAATGATCTAGCTTCTTAATTGATGTCCTTCAATATTCGAAGATATTCTGAATACATTCAAGCGTGACATTTGAATTTCAAATTTGCTCGTGCAAAATGATTTATACCCTGTCGTCCCTTCTAAGTTGTCTTTGCTCAGCCATGCGTGAATTGGAAATCACTGCTGACTGGTATCAAATTAAAGAAGAGAAATATGTTTTCCAACTATGTACAAATTTTTCGGTCATATTTGTATAAACATATAAAAAATATACTTCATCACTCGGTTTCCTTTTCTGGGACACACTGTATAATGCACTGGTTCCTCCCGTATATACCTATTGTAAGATCGATGGCAAATGTGTGTACTAAAATTTTCTATTTTCAAATTACAAAATGAGAGCATAGCGTATTTGTACTGGATCACATTTCTTTAGCTCAACACTGACCCTTTATTCTGTTTGAACTTAAAAACACTAAAAATTTACGATTGAATAACTATCAAGTTAGCAATTCATAATGTTCGAGTACATTCATAATCAAACTTCCACCGTTCCTTTAATAAGCATGTTAGGTTCAATAACTTCTGTTCTTTTACCCTACTCCATATCTGGAAACTTCCCATCTCACAACGCCAAAATTTTATTAACACAGCAACATCAGACTTCTGGTCCGGACATGTTTGGAATAATTTTTTCTGATAAGATAAAATCTTGTACAAGTGTTTATCCTTAAAGCTCACTTAAGCGACAAATAATACAATCTTTACGCTCTCAGAATCTATACTTGAAATAACGCTTATGATAAAGCCATACATGTAACTGTTTATTTTCTTTCTTTTCAAATGTACAACTGCTCCCCTGTACTCCAACACCTTGCAAATGCACTCACCCACTTGATCACCTATTCTCTAAGCAAGCTATGCGCCGATTCTTTTTTCTTTTTTTAACATGAGGCCCCATCCCTATCCAGCTAACCGCTCAGATGGTGGTCTCCCTAGAGTTCAATTATATCTACTTTATTAAAATTACTATATACTTTCTGATCATATTTTATATTGTATATGTCATTTTATTTAAATCGTAACTAGTATCAGTTCACACGATCTTCTTTCCTTGTGTTAATACCCCTTTTAAAACCTCATTATTGTTATATTTTGTCATTGTTTGTACTTTTCGAAATTGATATTTGAATTTGTTTGAACGCAGAAATAAAACGAAACAACAAACAATACAACAGTTCTTGTGTGAAACCAAAAATGGTATGTACTTTCAGTGGTAATTACAATGTCATGTTCCACTTTCAGAAAGTCATGCGTGAAACCAAGTTACGTGCAGATAACTGTATCGTACTAAAAACTGCAACCAAGTTTCTGGAAAGTTTGTGAGAAACTCCAAATAGTACTTAACTACAAGTGGATAACATGGTTATACCACTTTTGACAATATTTTTGTAATGTGAATTGAAAAAAAGACCACACTATATCTGGGCCCCCCCAACGACAAAAGGCAATAACTGACATTTTGGTGTATTTGGAGATAATGAGCGTAATGTATTTTGTTCAACAGTTAAACCACTATTTCAGTGCCCTTTTAATCAAGTGGATTAAATGAAACAAAGGGACACTTCTAATTAAGTATTTTTTTGTTCGTGCATGTTAAACATGATTCATTGAGTCCCCATACACTATATAACTGCAATTTAAAAAAAAATGTAAGTGTATGTCCCTTTTGTCAATGTGGGGTGGGGGGCCCAGTACTAAGTATTAGGTGGTAAAAAATGCAGTTAGACACTTTTTCAAAGTTGTGCGTGAAACCAAAAAAATAGTAACGCATACTATAGTCATTCTAATGCAGTGCTAGCACTGCTTGTTTTGCCAGTGATAAAGTCCATATGAGAGATCTATCTCATGTTACAATGAGAATT
>JZLH01S0259792.1:0-17301 GCA_001188425.1 Eucidaris tribuloides | reverse complement strand
CACTAAATCATTTTGAAATACAATTTTTGCAGGGCTTCATTTTTAGGCCTTATCAAAGACACTTAGAGCATGTACACTGTAGGATAATGTATTATGTAGCTCACATTTTTATCCCCTGCCGACGAAGTCTTGAGGGGGCATTAAGCGTTGCACCTGTCCGTCCCCCAAATTGGTTTCCGCACGATAACTTTAAAAATATTTGACGGATTTTAAAAATTTGTGGTGTGTAGGTAGATCATACTAAAATACAGGTCGAGTTCGAATTCGGAGTCCGCAGGTCAAAGGTCAAAGGTCACAGCTCTATATATATGTGAATTGGTTTCCGCAAAATAAGTTACAAAATATTTGATGGATTTTAAAAATTTTTGGTGTGTAGGTAGAACACACTAACATACAGGTCAAGTTTGAATTCGGAGTCCACAGGTCAAAGGTCACAGCTCGTGCAGATTACTTTCCACATGATTACTCAAAAAGAAAAGCTTACTGATCGTGTTAAGCGGGGGCATCCGTGTCCTATTTACACACCAAATTTCTAGTTAAAACTGTGATCATTGTTAGCCTGGAGCTTTATACTGTAAGTGTACAGAGCTCTACAACCTATAAGTAAGTTACTTCCTTTTACAAAAATTTTGTTATTCATAAAGGTGACAATCATATGGCTTCTGTGTAGAAAATATCGCCAACATGTGGGTGGCCAGCCTATTTTTGTTTGTGTGTATTACCTTCAGAATAATGTAGACACCCATTTGCCTGGGAGTAAATCCTGTTTGACATTCAAAACAAAGAAGCAAGGAGACAATGGATGTAATCTCCCTCATGTTTTTATGATCAAGAGCTACAGGGAGGCGCAATTTCTCCTTGACTGTGAATAATTACATGAGGGTCTTCTGCAGCATTAGCTGCAGAAATTTAAAAAAAGGGCCCCTGCAGAAATTGCATTCCACGTCAGCTTTGTTAAAGGGAACTATTGTCCATTCTATTTAAAAAGTAATCAATAGATTTGTGTGCAATTGGAATTCCCTAAGGAAGTTGCATTTAGCTCATAATTTTATGATATCCTATTGCTTGAACTCTACAATATGCTCAGAAATTTTACGAGGAGAGATATTTATGTGCCCTTGTTCTTGTAATACAGTACATTCTTGTTAAATTTCTCGTCCATTTGATTCAGCTAAAGGTCACCCCACCATACATAATTGGTCTATGATCCGATTTCGGAAGAAAATGTAATAACATATAGCCATTTGATATAAACATTTCAATACATAAAGATTTTTTCATGAGGATCAGAATTGTAAAAAAATAGTAAAAATCGAAGATACCGCTGATTTCAACCTCTACATGTATAGTCGGAGGTAAGCCCAAATCTGCTCCGAGTCATAGTGACATCAGACAATCAGAGGAGTCCTATGATTGTCTATGATTTGAAAGTGCTATGGCCCTCACTGGGAATATAAGGCTGACAACATATCAAACTCCCATTTTTAGTAGGTAGGTTTTCTGAGAGTACTCATATTTGATGCTATTTGCAATTTATTCCCCAAATCAGATCACAGCAGATCATGTACTGTGTGGTGGGCTTAAAGGGACCGAAAAGTCACAGATCATGGTGCTTTGGTGGTGGCCCGGCTCGGGTAATATTCGGGAATGCCCGTATACTTTTGGAAAACAAGCGCGCACGAACTGTGTGCAATTCCCTATGCAGTACGCATTCACCCGAAGAAAGGCGAACTGAGCCCAACTGAACCTCAACGGCAATTCAGCTCGCAGCTCCATGATTGTTTTAACGCATCACTGAACAAACTACGTAGTATTGAGTTCAGTGTTATGCACGGCCTTGCACTAGGGGCAAGCGGATGATAATGAACGTACATGGATTACGAGTGGCGCATCCTTTTAAGAATGCCAATCATGTTCAAAATGTGAGATTCATAGTAGTATAATTTTTTGATAGAAAAGTGATGAAGCATGAATATGATCACACTTCAAAAGGGCTTTTTCTTTTTAATTAAGTGAGTAATGTTAGTGTAAACATTCAAATTTGATAAAATGACACCTTTCATTTCATTGAATTTGAATTTGTAACAACCCTTATTTTCACAGAAATTGACTTTATGCCCCAAACTATTGCAAAAGATGAAAAGTTAGATGTAAATCATGAATGCTTCTATCTTATTTCTTTGATGATCTCATAATTGGATGTAAATATAAAAACACTACAGTTTCGTTAAATAATGTGAATTTTTTTACTTTTGTCTTTTTTTGACAGAACCACGTTCAGCTGATCAGCAGCAACAACAACAACTACATCAACAACAGTCCTTTGTATCTCAACCTCCAGTACCTCACTTGTATCATAGCAATTACCAGGCAGAACAGGTAATGTGCAGTTTTGTCTTGATAATTCACACACAAACATGCACACATGGGTGGGGGGGGGGGGATGGGGGGCAAAAAATGTTTTATCCCAAATCCCCGGTCCAAAAAACTATTCAAGCCCAAATCGTGTCCTACAGCTCATGCTTCCGTGGCTAAAAATGAGGCGTTTTTTCAGCATAAAATGGTACACCTATGCACTTGAGGCAAAACAGAAAGATGCCCTCATTCTAATTAAATGATGATAAGGGGCAAGAATATTTCCCACAATACAAGGTAAACTAACTACATTGTGTGACAGAATACTGAAATAGTTGTGCTTGTGCAACCTGCACACCATGATACCGTTACAAGTTATGAATATTTGCTTTATTTTATGACTAGTGAATAATCAATTGTATTTGGGGGAAAATGTTTCTTTGATTGAATTAACCCTCAAGGGTTGAAAAGTTGTTTTACAATTACAGTTAATTAACATTGTATAAATAACTTCTCCATGAACAGTTCAATTTGTATTACCTTATTGAGCTAAGAGACGTTATCATCCACCCAGCTGCATTAATGTACGCAACTCACAACATTAGCAGCTAGAAGTTCAAGATGTGACATTGCAATGTTAATGGGAAGTTGGCAAGGTTAAATGCAGAGGGTCTGTGTTAAATTTCTGACCATTTAAGGAGATAACGTGCAACTTTTATCATGATAAATATGTTTTCTTTGTCATCAAATGTGTAAAAGGTCAAGTTAGATCTATTCCTCTGTAGCCATGGGCCAGATAATCTTTACGTGTTTGTTTCCGTGCCTTTGATTGTCTGTGCTCGTGACATGATTGGGAGAATAAAAAATGCCTGAAGAACCAAACTGGTTGAAAGATAAACTAAAGATATACCAGTTGAAGTGTATCTCCTGGCCAGAAGGATTTGTCTTAATTTTGTTTATTCAAAGAGAATCAAGCATGAATACACTAGACATTTATTTATCTTGGGCCCTGTTAGAAATAGATCCCATAAAAAGCTGCACAAAAAAATTTGCCTGTCACAAGGCATACTTATGAAAGAACTTTTAAAATGAGTCAACTTTTACCCGCAAAATTTTCACAGTAAAATCCTTGCATAAAAAATGCATAGTCTGCGAGATTCCAGAATAGTTTTACCCCAAGTTGACGACTACCTCCAATCATGTCATTTACCTTTAAAGCCACTGGCTAACATTTACCACAGTTAAAAAAATTATGAGCTACATAATCCTCCATGCTCCAAGTGTCTTTGATAAGGTCTAAAAATGAAGCCCTGAAAAAGTTGTATTTCAAAACGATTATTTAGTGCTTTAAAAGAATGAAAATCGTAAGTTGACCGGATTCACCTGCCCATTTCCTCCCATAGACTTACTGTGTGTGGATCTAGGCTATTTTTTTCTCGCCCCAAGTACTAATTGTTTATTCATTCATATCTTGCCAGTGGCAGCATAAATTTCCAAGCTTTTGTGTTCTAGGGTATTTATTTGTCCATTCAAACACTACTATGTAGCTCAGATAGCAAAGTTTGACAATTTTTTAATTTGAAGCTCCATAATGTTAGCCTATTACTTTAATACCTAGTGCACACATGCTAGTAAAGGATTAACTGAAACCAAATTTTAGGACAAACATGCAGGGAAAGCACTTGCCAAGGTCAAAGGTCATTTGTGATCGACTTGCATTGAAAGTATCTTAAATTCTCGGATGTTTACATCAATCATGAAATGCACCAAATATGGGTCATAGCTGCTTAATGGGAACTCTCATTTATGATAGTGTCAAAGGTCAGTTGCCCAGGGTCAAAGTTCATTTGAGGTCAGTATTGATTGTGTAAATAGAATTAAGACAGTTCTGACAGGTGAACCCCTAATTGCAACCAACTTTCTTTTTATCTGGGTATATACTGTAGGATCATCTTGTGTGTCAACATCTCCATGTAATAAGTGTTCATGTCAACATTGAATGTCAAGATAACTTTGATTCAAACTTGACTGGTTACTTTACATGAACGTACAATGCTGTAGACCCATGTGTTTTCTTTCACGTTACCCATGTTGTACAGGTACATTTTTCATAATGAAGAATGGGAATGAAATTAGAAGTTTAGAGAAATAGAAAAATGTTGTTGATAATTTTGACATTCAGTTTTCTGCTATTTCTTCTTATTTTCTTTATGTTGACATAATTGGCAACATGACATTGTGTGCCTGTTAGACTGACAATAAATTATGCTCATGTCATTCAGCCAGGCCCACAATGAGAAGTCATGTCGACAGTGGTACTACCCTTTTTGTCCATAAATTTAAGTTCTAACTTGTATTTCTTATTCTTAACTACCTTTACCCTTCATTTACTTTTGCGTTGCAGAAACAAGGGGTTTTTCTCCACCATTCTCCTTCTCTCTATTCAGTGCTCTCCGCATCCATGTAACGCTGCCGATATCTTCTGATGTGGGCAGATTCCTTCTCTGCTCCGTTTCAGATCCTTGCTCTTGGAGTCCAGCAGTTAATCTGTCTTCTTTATCAAAAACCCCAACCCTCCTTCATTTCCTTACATCCAACCATATAAATGTTTTATTTTCCCTGTCATTTTTCTCATAAACCAATCCCGAATCTTCTCTCTTGTTTTTTGTATTTTTCACTTTTCTTAATGTTGAAATGTTTTTTTTTATTGAAAGGTTTTTTATCCAGTAAATTAATTCAGACATGAAATTCTTTACTTCACATAACATGCAAGACACAAAACAGGTATTTCACATAAATATTGACACAAATTTGAAACATAGCTCTACCAGTAACATAGTTGATTTTATATGGAAGAGCCATATGGGTCAAATTCCAACGAAATGTTACCCAAGGGTGGAAAAATGAAATCGAAGGAACGACGTTGTTTCACCTGGAAAGTATTCACGAAGGGTCATAAGAACATGACATGGGAAAAAAATTGAGCTACTTGATGAATATATTGTTTTTTGCAAAGGCAGTGCCAGTATTAAATTCATGTGTTTGCATGCTATTTCTTCTGTTTGTGAAAAATTGTGCTATAAGATGACTTTTCAGGTAATTATTTTCATGCTAGAATAACAGCTGAGGACTCATTAACAGTCAAATCCTGCTGGATCCAAAGAAAATATTCTTTTCTAGAAAGCGCTCATTGCGTATTTTGCTGATTTCCCTCTCAGCTGAAGTGTATATGTTCCGTAAAGTTTTAGGTGTGACAAGTTTTTTGGCGGAGCAACTATGTTTGTGGTTCATTTTGTTCTAAGTCAAATGCAGTAGAAGCTAAAATATGCATAATCAACCACAACATATTCCAGAAATTTTTTTCGAGAATTGTGCAGCGCTTCACCGCTAACCCGCAAAAAGGCGCTTAGGACCATTCATGACCAACGCGTACCGACATACAATTTGTAGGACAATCGATAGCTGATATATACAGTTAAATACCTTGGATCAACACTGTATTTGATATCCTTGTCATAAAGGATCCTGGCACTATAATAACATTAACTTTGGACATTTCAGCAATAATGCACTATTTCCTTTAGTTTTGATTAATTTAGCTACAGCCCTTGTGTGTGTACCAAATTAGTACTATCCCATAGCATTCACTCTCTGATCGTTTTACATGGGCTGCAAGCACAGAATCAAAATCAAACTCAGCAAATGTACTCTGTTTTCATTGATGCTGCGAGAATTACAGCGAGGATCAGGAAGAGAAACAACCAACTTCCTGCTATAACAAATAGGCTTCATTTTGGGTCCTTTTCTCGTGTGGAAATTTGACACAAAGATGCTGCCAGCACTTGCCTTGATCAAGGAAGGTCATACTGATGGATACAGTATGAAAATTTCTGATAAGACGCGAGGATCCATGAATTTTTTGTGTACACTGTAGCACCAAAGAAAGAAGAAGAGTTATTTGCTACCCGTCTCCCACAATGCGACATCAGGAACCAGCTCCTGTTTCCAAGTGATATATGGAAGTAGAATATTCTGCCAAACAGACATTCTGATACTTAATAGGAATGTGTTAATACAACTGAAAAAAAGTAAACAATCCTTCCGTGTGCAAATGAGCTACTGAGCTATTGAAACTATTTATGGCCATTTGGTTTTGATTTTAGAATAAAAGCTTTAATTAATTAGTATAGAGTTATTTCAGCCATGCGGTATAAGATGTCCAGCTGATGTGAATGAATAGTGTAATGTCACGTACGCTTCATTAATATCACTTTTTAATTATTATCGCATTTCAATAACTTCATTACAAAAAAATCAAAAGATTGTTCTACATGGTCATTTATAGATCAACCATTCCATTGCATTACATAAAATAACGTCTTTTAATTCTTGACTATAAAAAAAGAGTCAACAAAACTATTAAAGAATGGGTCTATACCCCCAAATAGTCCTCAAATTGGCAACTTTTAAATAAAATCTCATAAAAGGTGCTATGCCGCAACCTTGCGAAATGTCGTATGATGTACTATCGCAGGTGAAAAGAACCAAAAATATTAATACAAGCATGTGACCCTTGACCACTTAAAGAAAGTGGACAAATCTGTAATGTCCGTGAACGCTTAAAAGTGTAAGGTCGCGTAACGCCACAATTTATGGCTGTTAGACGGGTACATGATTCATCTGTTTCACATAAATTTAACTTTATTCCTAATTTAACACTTCCTTACTGTTAATTTAGTGGGTAAATTGGTTTAACTGTGTGCTATAAACGCACAGACTTTTTCAATTGAATGCCAAAGGCATGCAAAATCCTGTTCAAAGTAATGATCCGCTAACGCGCAAACATTATGTGCAGTAACTTCCACACGAAGCGATGAAACTGATTGAAACTTGCACTGTTTACAATCTAGGGTCATATGTGTGTGATTCCATTTTATGAGTTCATAATAAAAAGGTTGTGTTATCCTAATGACCTTTTGAAGTTGCAAAAATTCTCTGAAATGTAATGTCCGTAACGCTGGAATTGCCCATATTATTATTATCATTATCATACCGTGTAATCTAAGTTCCCCCTTGCACAAAACAGCAATTCTGGGTTAATACGGGCCGGGAAATTTCTGGAAAGTCATGGAATTTCAAAATACTATTTTCCGGAAACAGAAGGTCAGGGTAAAGGCAGAGAATTCACTAATTTTGTCTGGAAAGTCAGGGGAAATCATTTATTCAAGATATTTCTAAATGACCCTACTGATTGGAAGCTTGCAAGTGTTGCGATGATGCATTTTTACAAGCTGTGAAAATGAAAAAAGGTCATGGAAATTTAGTTTTCTCCTCTGGAAAGTCATGGAATTTTGAAAATGTATAAGTGTACAAACCGTGGTAAAGAAGACAGCTGTTTTATGAGAAAGGTAAAGGTGAAAGTCTTGTATTGTGGTGTATGTGTCGTCTCACACAGCTTCACACATTACGTTTTGTTCCTTGGACTCTCAATTTTGCACTAATATGTGCCACCTCCACTCCCTGGAGAGTATTTCCAGCCCTACCCCCCCCCCAAAAAAAAAAGAATCTATACATCAAAAAGAAACTTTAAATTATGTGTAAATGTGTATACATATATATTTATATCAGGAAATCCCACACAAGATGGCAGTCATGCACATCATCAAATGATTGATACTTTCTTAGAGTGAGTGAGACGATTGACTACGGTACTCGTATCTCAGTTTTGTGTCAATCTGTGAATTGTATTTTCTTACTAGTACCATGCACCTGCATTACTTAAAAGGTTCTTGGGTAAAGGTTCCTTGAAAGAAGGATGATGATCAGAAATCTTAGTACATTCAGAGAATTCGGAACATTTACCAGGAGGAAATTGTGAAAGATTGAACTAATGTGGCTAAACCAGCCAAGAGTTATGAATTTTTGACTTTTGATTCGATCCTAATCATGGGTGATTGTAAATTGGTAGCTCGTCCACTTCTTGTGATTACTGTATGGAGAACTTCCCCTCTGTTTTGTACACAGGTTCATTGTACCAAGATTTCAGTTGAGGGGGTCACCTGATTCTTTCAGGAAAGCATGCAGAATCCTTTTTGCAGTGACATACCTGAAAAACAAGCGAGAAGAAAGTGGATTTTTGAAGACAAATGAGTAAATGTGACAATTTGTTTACAAAACCAATTGGGAATTCTACACACTATGATCACAGAAAGTGGCCAAATTGCCAACTTAATAATCCCATTAAACAAGGATTGAATGAAATGTCAAAAATTCACAACTTGTGAGTAGTTAAGCCAAATTAGTCCAAACTGTCACAGTTCTCTTCTTCGTACTGGTCTGCATTTTGTGAATGCACTTGGTTGCCTGGCTTTATCCTTCTTTAATTCTTTCAGTACCACACCTAAAATATCACATGTAAAGTGTTTGGGGTTTTGTCACGATGGTACTGGGAGGATTAAACATGAGGGTATCACATAAAGTCAACTTTTAGATCTTAGTGGTGCTCTGATTTTAAAACAATCAAATGTAAAGTATCAGTGCTGTTTTGGGCCTGTATTAGTTTCTGATCAGATTATCATTGACACATGAATGAAGTGAATCATTGGCATCTCTGTAGTTTTGTAGCTAGGTCGGTGGAACATGTTTTACCAATGCCTCCATCTCTACCTTTGAAACAGAACGAGATGTATAGCTGCTTTTTGGTTTTGTTTGTTATTTATCCTGCATGTGGAATGACATTCATTTGCGTTGTAGTGCTAGTGTTAAGGTACATCCCTTTTTCCACACCCCTTCCCTCCCCCCAACCCTCTCCCCCCGACCAAAAAATGTATCAAATATTAAGTGAAAGCTTATGTTTGTACGAACCTTTGCAAGAATAGGTCCCTCATCAGCATTGTAATCAAGACCCATCACTTGTTCTCTGTCTCTGTTTTGATCCCGCGAACTTGGCTAAGATTGTTTACTTTTTATGTGTGGTCTTGGTCTTGGGACCCCTATGTCCTGACCATATGACTCTCACCGATATCCTATCTTGCCTCTGTTTTGGTCCTGAGACCTGGGCCAAAGCTAAACAAATGGAAGTCTTTCACTTTACATACGTGATCTTGGTCCCTGGACCCCCTATTTATGACCATATGACTCTCACTGATAACCTTTGTCTCTACCCCCCTTGATATCCCCTCCCCCCACAGCAACACGGCGCTACATCGGCAGAGGAGTCCATGTCCCAGGAGCAGCTCACCGTCATCCAGCTCAAGCTACAGGAGCAACTGATGATGAGGCATCACAAGCTACAAGACGCCATCCTAAGGCAGCAGCAGGAATTACAACAGGTGAGTCTTTGATGCAGTAGCAAATTTAGAGGGGGTTCTTCTAGTCTCCCACCTTCACAAAAAGACTTAGTGACTCCCCTCCCCACCCTACCCCACCCTGCCAAACTAATTCTGATAACAAAATTTGGGATGTTTTCGTAAGGCAGCAACAGGAGTTACAACTGGTGCATCTTTGAAACAGTAACAAATTTAGGGAGGGGCTTGCTCCAGCTTCCCCACCCCCATAAAAAGACTTGATGACCCCGCTCCCCCACCCCACCCTGCCAAACTAAATCTGATTACAAAATTCCAGATGCTATCGTAAGGCAGCAGCAGGAGTTACTATAGGTGAGCTTTGATACAGTATCAAATTTAGAGTGGGCTTGCTCTAGGTTCCCCACCCCCACAAACAGAGTTGATGACCTCCCTTTAAATTTAGAGATTCTTGGTTCAAGCCCAAGTCATGGCGGTTGTGACCTTGGGTAAGGCCCTTTATCCTCATTATTCTGTCCCTTAATAGGGCATAAATGTGAAGCTAACATGTTGAGACAGAAACACCTTGGCATGTAGAAGAAACCACATACTGTATACGCTGAATATTTCGCGGTGGTTTTATTTTCACGAATTGCACGACTTAATAAACACGAAAATTTTCACTTCCTGATATTCCTGTAGAAAGTGGATGCAAATGCAATAAGATCGCAAAAATATACTCTCGCGAATTCCTCATCTTGAAGCAAAATCTCGAAAATATATGTACGCGAAATATATGGCGTATACAGTATTTCATCAAAAAGGGAAGGATGAAAATCTGGTGTACTAAATTATTCAATACTTCAACACTAACAGGCATGGACTCCTGTTATGGCATTGTATATCTTCTGCCTTGCTAAAGGATAAATGTCCAAGATTGTGTGTATAAGCAGTGTAGCATTCTGGCTGCAAAGCATGAGCTGGGTATACCATAAACAAATAAATAAATATATATATTAAAGGTTAGTGACATGATTGGGAACACTTGAAAATGCCTCAAGAACCAAATCAGTTGAAATATATACCAACTGTACACTAGCTGAAATGGATCTCCCAGCTGGAAGGATTTGCCTCTAATTTGCTTACTTAAGGAGAATCAAGCATAAGCATACTAGTATTTTAATTTTTTCTGGGCCAGATAAAAATAAGATCCATAGGGAGCCACACAATACCACAAGGGATATTGACATAAGTTATTTCAGAATGAGTCAACGTCTGACAACAAGATTTTCACAGGAGAATCCTTGCATAGTTTACTTGATTCTAGAGTAGTTTCAGCCCAAGTTGAGGACTACCCCCAATCATGTCATTTACCTGTAATAAAGTCTGATCTCAAACAACAAGACACCATTGTGCAGCGACAGCAGGAGTTACAAGAAGTGTGCCTTTTGACAACAACATCAAAGGGGTGGGGGTACCCTAGCTTCCCTCCCCCACCCCCTGCAGTGCAAACAGAGTCTGAATTGGTGTGTGGGAGTCATCCTGTGGGTGGTCTGGAGGGCGGTTCTGTGGCATATACTCATGCAATAATTGCATACAGAAACCCAATAACAACCCTAATCCTAATTCTGTGTCTTCTGAGATAATATCTGGAACAAATATTTGTCAGTCCTTTGGAAAATTCTGGGCCACAAATCGGCTACAAATCACTTCAATTATTTTACAAGTGAGGCCAATTAGAATTGGTTGCCTTCATCATTGTGAGGTTCAGTTTAGTGGAGCAGGATAATTATTTTTGGATGTGCATTGAGCAAGGCATTGCCATGGTGACCCACATTTCGTGTTTAAATAAGTTATACAAACTCTGCTTGAATTATTTGGACAGTGAACTACTTCCACAAATTTCGAAGGTTTCCAAGGCAGTGTGTGACATACTTTTTGTGTGCATTCATGATGATGTTGCCAAGGTAGCCATGCTTTTTTTACCTTTTATATGCTTCGTGTATGTGTGCCACAAATTGGTGTTCTCATAAACAAACAATCATCGGTGTGCAGGTCTGTTACTCTGTGTGGAGGACCCCACACAAAAGCTAGGAGGATTAGTGTGTTAATCAAGTCTTGTCTTGAGATATCATCAATAGTGTTTCTTCATGTTATTTTGAGATTTTTCAAAGCTCTGTTTGCCTATTGTGAGTAGATTAGACTGCATGCAACAGAGTCAATTGGAGAAAAAAATTGAAGCAAACTTTCCTTACAATTTTGAAGAATATGCTCTCTGTTCATTCAAGATGAAATATTATACAAATATGTCCTAATACGAGAGTCTCTGGTTGAAATTATGACGAGCCCGAGGTTACGTGGACTGTACTATTTTTAACAGTCTACGTAACCGAGGGCGTCATAGTTTCAAACAGAGACTCTCAGGACAGGACACATTTGTTTTATATCCGTCATGGAATTAACAGGGAAACTACACAAAGTAAAAAATAGAAAAGGAAAGAAAATTTACTTGCGGTACCCCTACTCATACATGTGTGTTGCCCGGCATACAGCTGCGCGATATTTTTATTTGCGGTACGGATAGGGATGCAATGTCATAAAGGTATACTCTAGTTAGTTGAGTACCAATTTCATAAACCTATAAAACTCTGTGCTTATCCTCATTCGTATTTTAACTGTAACAAAAACTCAAACTTGACGAATCTAGCCCAGTGTTAATCTTAAACTTTGCTAGACTTCCATACTGGTGTTGCACGCTATAATGTCTGTCACACACACGGAAAAAAATAGCGTACAGTACATTAAAACTGTACATGTACTTCTTCCACAAAATTTGTCTTTACAAAGCACATTTGGTTCAGATTTACTAGACTCAGTGAGCGTGCAAAATGGTAAACAAAGCACTGAAACATTTTTTAAAGTTTATTAGGACACAATTGCGACACGTTTTTAATGAGGGGTGTTATTTTCTGACTTTTGTTACAAGCCGTGAATTGACTATTTGGGTATTGACGTCATTATGTGTGACGTCAAAACCCAAATAGTCGACTATTTCTGAATTGACGTCACAGGGGCGACACCTCCTTGGATCTAGTTGGAATATCTTCAATCACATGATGCACAGTTGAACAACCAGGTATCAAGAAACTTACAATGACGGATATAAAATTAACTGTCATCTCAAGATAGTTGAATGCCATAGCTTGCTTCAGCCCCCGTCAGTCCCCCTCAACCGCCATCCCATTGCCAGTTCTTTGCTCTACTTTACATGCCTGTAATATTACACTGGTGAAAACGTAGTACTCTTCAAAGTTAATTTCCAACATTTCTATTTGGTGCCCTTCCTCCCCTTCCCGTCACTGACCAAGTCATTGAACCACAGTATACCACTGGTGTGAAGAAATAATTTATTTGTATTTTTGAAATGTTGTATCAGTTAGGTTATTTTGCTATCCAGAGACTGTACTTAAATATTCGGAAGGTTTCAAATATCCGAAAACAACAGATTACTTGTCATATAAACTGTATTCACTGTTGATATTCTGATAATTCCTACTGACAAACAAAAGAGTAAAAATCCTGTGAACATGTACTTGCCAGACTGCCTTATGTATTGTTCACAGGGGGGAAAAACACTTGAAAAGATGTTTGTTCTTTCCTCTTCCAACTGATAAGACTTACCATTAAACCTTACCCCCAGACTGACCTAGTGCACTCCTCAGTTACTGGACATAGAGATCAGACTTTCTCTCCCAATAAGCCATAATGATCTTCCATAATCTCAAGTTCACTTGGAAAATTTAGTGTGATGAAGTCATAAATTTTTAACACACGCTTTCGAATATCCGTAATGACAGATTCATAACTGGGTTTACTTTTGAAGATCGGTGGCCGGTCAGTTCACCGTACTGATACACCTGTATATGTTTGTTTATTTGTTTGTTTACATCAGGTTCAACACCAGTTGATGATAGCCCAGCAGCTGATGATGCAACACCACCCTATGCTGGGTCAGATGCTCCAACAAAACCAGAAACAGGTGTCGGCCGAGGGGATGATGATGGATGCAGGAGGGTCTAGCAGTCAGGCCGCCTCCCCACTCCCCCCCACGGCGACCGCTGTGGCCGCGGTGGCCCAGCTCTCGCCCCACGAGGTCATGCAACATCAGGCAAGTAGTCAGTCATATCCACAAGACCACCTGGGGGTGCTACACGAGAGTCCCGGCTCCGTATTCATGTCTACCATATCAGAAGTAAGAGGACCAGTCGAATACCGTCTCACGAATGCACAAAAAGTTCATCGTCGTTTTCGCTTGTGGCATTCTGAGAATCGGCTTCCTCACCACTATATACCCCATTTGTGACTGCACAAATATGCAAAATCATTGAGCTCGTGAAACATGCCAATGCTGTGCACACATGCACCAAAACAATAAAATAACTACTCTACACTGTTTTGTGTGCATCGTTACGATGTTTTGATTGTAAATGTCAAAATATACGAAATCATTGCAGGGAAATCATTTGAGCAATGTACAGTGTATGTTGGCTTATTTAAAAGCCCTATTTGGGTTTAAAAATATAATGCATGATAGATATAACAATTCTGTTTGTAGAACTATGCTAGCTGTGCTGTGTCTCGTGGCATTCTTGCTGATGTGCTATGTTTATTGTCATAAAAATCAACTCGACTTACTGACTTTTTATAGTAAATTGAATTGTGTCTCCCTTTACTCTTCAGGGTTTCCATCCCAGCCAAACTTGAATTCAGGGAAAACCGGGAAAAATGCCTTTCCATTTTTCCCAGCAGGGAAAAGTTTAGGGACTTTGAGAAAAATTCCTCAAATCGAGGAAGAAGCAGGGAATTTTTTTGTCCAGTGGTCCGACTTTCTTGCTTTGTGTCCATACCATGAACACAAGGCGAGAAAGAAATAGGTGAAGCAAGAAATAGGTCAAAATGATGGATCCTGGAATTTTAACTTCCATCAGAGAATTTTGTTTTTGTGAAATGCAGGGACCCCAGATCCTTTTTTCTGATTTCGATAAATACTGTGCGATAATCATAGACTGGTTATCATGCATGAGTCTTCCTGCTTACATTCACATGAGTCTTGAGCTTAACCCATTGGCTACGGGAACTGGATGTGCCCTGTGTTAACTCTATGGGATTTTCACAATCTCGGAGGCAACGGGTTAATATTAAGCATCTTCTACTAATAGTCCTTCTGGGTAGTGTTTTGGGCGGGAGGAGTGATAAGAAAACAAAGAAATAAGTACAATTTGTGTGAATATAGATGTAATCCTTCAAAACCAAAACCTAAATAATGTTTTGAAAGATTTAAATTTCACTTTGTGACTTATAGTCTCTGGTTGTCGTCGTTTGCTCATACTTGCAAGTCAAATGTTACTCGTCACATGCACAATAACCACATGAAAATGTATTAAAATGATAGATATGTTTGTCATCTCACTCTTTTGCACTGTTATTGATCTTAGTTTCTAGTAAAATTAAAAGTTTCATTTCATAGACCCCCCCCCCCCACAATGTTTTGTGTGTTAGTCTGCAATGGCCTTGCTGCATGGTTCCGTGACTTTTTAGTTTTCCCACATATTTTGAAAACAACTTTGCTATCCCGGGGCTCATGGTTCTGAAGTTACATAATATTTTGTACATGCATGTTGGCCTGTAAATTGTTCAAAATTGTGATTTGTTGTACAAAGCAATGCAAATTGGGGGTTTTCAATTAATACTTGTAGATAAGATTCTAGTTACCTTCAGTCATCAAAACTATTACTTATTCATTTCACAGTAATAATGCATGAAAAATCTTTGCAACAACATTTGGTTGGAAAAACAAATCAAAGGCCAAGATCTAATGGGAAGGGAATCAAATTGATCCCCCTCCTTCTTCCTTCCCCCTTCCTCCCCCCTTCCTCCCCCCCCCCCATAATAAAAACCCTGCCTGAAATAGGGCAGTTAAAATAAGGTTGAACCTTTCTGCTGTTGAACACATTTTTACAGCTTTTTCATGTTTTCCTCATCCTATGTTCTGATATCTGGGGATTTTATCTGCTCTCTGTTTCATAGAGGAATTCAGGCTTTATTCTGTCCTTCCTTTTAAGTTTTCCAGTCTGTCTTGGCTTGCTGCAAGTATTTCCGGGGTGTCGCTAGGATGGGGGCAGGTGTGTCCGACAAGTAAAAAAGACCTGACAGAATCCTTCATATATCAATGGGCAACAAGTCAATAAGCAAAAAAAACAAGGGAGGGGGTTGGTCCTCCATTAATTTACCTGTCAGAATTGCAAATGAATAACCCAGGGGGTGGCCCCCACCCCCTTCCCGTGTCACCCTTGAGTATTTTTGCACAAAAATGCTAAGTTATGATTAAATGCCCACCCCCATGCTTCGTAGACTGTTAACTCCTTGGCATTGCTATCACAGCTTAAAATAGTTCCTTTATCAGTACAATCTTTTGCAAGTACAGTTTCAGTATATATGCTTGCAATAATTCAAGACTTTTTGTCACAATTGACTGTTTACCTTGCTTTGCTTTCAATGTCCTTTCTTGTATGATTACACTGATTTGATATACAATGTGAGGATTTATTTTGCTTCTATATTTATGTATTCTATTTAAGTTTGTTTGATGGTTATAACATGTTGAAAGGCACATTTTGAAGGTTACATTCTGCAAGCATAAAAATGGGTCCCCATGTAGTATGTAATCTAAACTCTGGTGTACTTCAGTAGATTTCACAAGAGGGGGAGGGGATATTTATAATTTTATATTTTTGCTTGAGTATTTTTGAAGAATATATTGACCAATGAAGTCCCCCAAACCACAAATTAAAGCGATGCTACATATTCTTTATTATTTTTAATGGAGTAGCTGTTTTCACAATGGATTAAAAATTAAAGCTTGAAAAGGGCAGACAAAAGTATGGTGATGCTGCAGATGACTTTGACAAAGGATCAAAAAGGGATTTCAATTTGACATTGATGGCTTGTGGGTTGTTTATAAAAATGTCATAAATCCTGGGAGAATTCTAGAATATGCATTTACACCCTCCGAAAGTATACACATTTTCCACATTATCTCAGTAATGGTACACTGATATGATTGAAATTGAATTACTATGCCAGTTTTGATACACAATCTGGGAATTTTCCCACCTGTTCAAATGCAGAATACCACCTTTTATGGCTTGAATCATTCAAAATATGACTGATCACACTTTCCTGCTCCATTATTTATTGTTGGCAGTGAAGAAATATGCATGAAAGGAGAAACAGCAATATGTTATTTTAAAATCTGTCAGACACACTGTTATTTCCCACAAATAATTTACATTGACTGATGTGACAGTGAAGAACCACACTAGAATCAGCCAAGGGTTTTTTTTTTTTCAAATTGCTGTTAATAGCTGAGGTATTGTACTTTCTACTCTTTCCATATTCCTGCTGAAGCAGTTAATTGACTACATCTTAGATTATCTTCCTGTGAATGATATCTTAATAGAATACTGGTAGCATGCTTCTTAAACTACTCATACCCCCCCCTATGCAAGGTGTGACAAAAAAGAAATGAGACTGTGACAGCCACACTCGTGACGCAATGTCAATCGACCCAACGCTCACGTCACTGTGTTGCCCAACATCTCAT
>JZLH01S0259759.1:95265-113649 GCA_001188425.1 Eucidaris tribuloides | reverse complement strand
ATTCATAAACTGCATCTAATTAATGGTAAACATGTAGCAGTAATAAGTTATAATAGATAATTCACAAAATGCTATTAACAGTACATTATAAAAATTAAAAAAACAAATAGGACGATGGAATGTAATGCCGGAACGAGTGAGCGTGAAGAGTGAGCGCGGGAGCGCATCGTGAGTTGAGTTTGTTATTGCATTATCTCATCGACTGAAAAATTACAATTTTATCTTGCAATTTCCAACAATTGTAATTGTTATAATAATTATATTGGTTCTTTCATGGTATGATAAGTTTAAATTGTTAACTGCTTATGAATTTGAAAAATACCTTTCAAGGAAAATGGGTAAAGTACCATGTATGTCTTCAATCATCTTTTTTATTGATGCTGAATCCCAGTACAAGATATTGGACATTACCGGTACGTCCAAGTTCACTCAAAGAGCCAATCTTACATACGAACTTACATACCATTAATTCATTCTAAAGTGCTGTTATGATGTACGCTACTTGTTACCTGTACACTACACTATGCCACAGATACATGCATAGATAACCTATGAGTGCAAAATTACTTGATTTACATTCTTTCTTGCATATTCCCCGCCCCCCTGACACACAGACAGACAGACAGAGTACAGACACCACTCAGCACACACACACAACAACCCACAAACACACACAACCCACCAACAACCCCCACCACACCACACACACACCACAACCACACACGACACACACTCCACTGTTTCACCTTCCACCTCACGGCGAAGGCTGATTTTAAGGCAATGCTACCCTCAACATTCTCCATTTTTTTATTTGGAAAAAAGGTTTTATATCATAGAATTATAGTTTGTAAGATCCAACTTTACAATTCAAAGTGGTTTCAAGTCTGACATTCAACTAGATGTGTCAGTGTTGAAATATGTAAGTTAATACTGTTTGAAAACCAGTTTGTACCATCAGTGACACATGACTACATGGGCAATTCCGTGAATTATTGGACAAATCACAAATTATATAAATTGGTCTATCGCGAATCGTATTACATTTTAATGGTTTGAATGGGCATGAATCATGAAGAAACAATGGGGGACATCATTTCTGCTCTAAATATTAAGTCTTCAACAGCACCCTGTAGGAGAATCAGAACCATACATGAAATACCACATGTGGGACTAGTGTGATTAAATCTCAGTTTTATGAAAAGTTATCATTCATTCTGCAGTTTTTTCCATGCCAATAGTGTCTTCTCATTGTTTTGAAAGTAATAAAGCCCCACATATGCATACTGAATCTGAAAAAGACATGAATAAACGTAAATTTGTGTGGCTGGACAAAATGTAACGTAACTAACCGTAACGTAACTAACCATGTTTTTGATGTTGTAGTTAAAAATTAAAAGATTTTTATCAATAAGTTATATATCAAATGATTTACCAAGATACCAGAAATAGCATGAATACCACAGTTTGTTTCAGTTGAAAACAGGTTGAGGAAACTTTGAGGACAAAGACTTGTGATTTTTTTCCATGTCCTCTTTACGTAACGTAACTAACCATAATTCAAGTTCGTATTATTACCCACTGAAACAAGTCTCATGATTTTGCTTGATGTTGTGAAGTAGGTGCCAGTCTAGAGAACTGTCAGTACCAAAATAGAAAAATAATATGAAAGCAAATTCATGTAAGAGCCAAATGTTGAGTAAAGTTTGTCATAAAGTGTAACGTAACTAATCACGGAATTGCCCATTGGAAGATATGACTGAAAATAGAGGTATGAAGGGATGTACATGTAAGTGTTAAAATTGTAAATTCAACTAGTGTGCCTTCTCAGCACAGTGTGTGAATTGTGCTTAGTTACATAAAATACATGAACTTATTAAGAAATACCCAATGTACAAAACACAGCAAGTTTGCATTTTTCAAATTGATGATTTTCCTATTTGAGAAATGAGTGATAACATTTGTGTATTAAACACTTCAATACATACTGTGAAATATTAAAAGGGAATTCATCATTATTGTTTAATCACTTCCCAAAAACACTTTTAGTACCTGTTTCTGGAAGGTAAAATGTTCTCCATTTTACAACCAGGGCACTGTCTCATAAAACTTGCAATCAATTGCAAAACCATAAATCGATTGTAAGGCTTCAAATACTGGAATTGATTTTTTGGGAGTTGCAATCAGCTGCAAAATTTTATGAGACAGGGCCCGGATTAATTATATTCCACGTAAATTTGAGATTGTACTTTGTTTAACTTTTTTTCTTTGTATTTATATATCTGGTGAAATGTCTACAACATTGAGTCTCAAATTCTGTCTTTTCTTAATAATTGTCCTATAGCTCGCTCAGAGGATCATGTCTATGAAAAATTCACGTTTGACGATGTTTTTGACCCAACCTACCAACCCAGTTATTACAGTCTTGTTTGGATATCAGGTAAGTTGAATCTTATCTCTGACTGAAGAAAAACAATCAAACTACATTTAATTATTTGCTTACTTATCTCTGTGTTAACTTTTATCTTAAAAAGTATAGAACTCTACTAAATATGTGCTTGACCAAAGGAAACCATATATGCAAAGGCTTACCAAACTGCATGATACAAACAAAGTCTGATTCCTTAACTTATCATTAGCATTCATGATTTATTTAATAAAAATGAAGACTTCTGTCATTATTCTGTAAATAAGGACACTTTCTCAGATTTTTCCAATTTGGGAGTTCACAGTCAAACTACTATCCCAGTATCTTTGTTCAGTTACTTGACTGTTATGTTTTTAAAGGATTGTACATGTTCATGTAAGTTGAATTTGTCTCTCTCAAGCAATCTCTTATTTTCGTAATAAAATCTTTGTATAAATAAGCAAATCCTTGAGGTACATGTACATGTAAAAGTGCCAGCAGAACTTTTGAATATTAACTTGAAGAGAAATAGCAAGATTAGATATGTTTCTTAAAGAACACAATGCTCCCAGAATCAAGTAATGCCATTTAACACTTTGGGTACTGGGCTAAAAATCTAGGTGTGTCAACCAGGGACTGGATTGTTTTTGAGTTTTGTGTATAACTTTTCCAAAATGTATGATTTTCTGTGAAAATGGAAATACTATCGAGACAAGACATTTTAACTCGTTTAGTTGGTTCAATGTGTCTTCAATTTATGATAAATATCATTGGTAGGAACTTCAGTAACGTTTGTCCTTCGAATTCAAAGGTATGGAACTGATTGTCTTCTCGGCAAACCGGTGGGCCGATAGTACCTCATTGATGTTATACGTGGGCGAGCCGGTGCGCCGATAGCACCCAAAGTGTTAAAGTTTGTCCTGTGAAAAATCCATAGTCATGCATTTCCTCTTAGTTGTACAATTATTATCAGAAAATGGCTGTGATGATGACATTTGTTGTGTAGCTTTCTATGGGATCAATTTCTATCAGGGCCAGAGATTAATTCAATACTGATAAATGAATACTTGTTTCTCCTCAAGTAAACAAATTCAAGACATTTCCTTCCAGCTTGAATACACCTTAGCTGGTGTTTATGTTGGTATATGTTTCAACTGATTTGATTCATGAGGCATATTGGACTTCTCCCAATCATGTCAGCATTGTAAATTTTATTATCCATTGTAATATATCACTCATCACTGTTGTTGTTGTTGTTTTTCAGAGGATGAATACATTCACAGAAGTTCCACCAACAATATTGTGTCCGTTAACATCAACACAAATGAAACCGAGGTCCTGGTTACCAACAGGACAATGGTAAGGAAACTAATTCTTGTACCCCCTCCCTCCTTGTACCCCCTGCCCCCACCCTCACCCCCCCCCCCAACCACCACCACCACTATAGAATTAAAAACAATAATGATACTGTGTCTGTTAACATCAACACAATTGAAACCAAGGTCCTTGCTACTAACAGGACAATGGTAAGGAAACTAATTCTAGTCAATATGTCTTTTCCCCCTCCTTGCATCCCAAGTTTTTGAAATATCAATGATAAATCAGTAAAATTTGAGCTATTGCAAGTTGTATAATTTTGTAACATTTGTCTAGGTTTCAGATACGGGATGTAGGTTTCATCTTCTTATTTTCAATTTGGCATAGTTCAACCATGGCAAAGATTGATTGACAATCATTTAACTGCAATGATGTGAATTTTGACCATGAAATCTTGGATCAGCAAGTATTCAGTTTTCATGAGATGATACACAAATCAGGTCTGGCAGTCAATACATTATGGCATTATAAAATTCAAGTTCAGTGAGCGACATTACGTTGGCGCATTCTATTTGAATTTTATCAGCACTTATTTTCACGAAACCTGACATTTCAGCCTTGATGCTCTTTGTGAGAGGTGAAGATTTACATGAATATTTACATTATAAATGATTTTATCTTATTTACTGTCATAGAAAAGATCATTTTGGGGTGTGCAAATTATAGACACAATCTTGAAATAGCCGTCCGTACCTTCCCACTGGATTTAAACCTTGTGTTATCCTTGGAGATTACAGACCAATGTATTAAAGACACACGTTAACAATGACCATAGTTTAAAAAAATGTGAGCTACGTAATCCTTTATGCCCCAAGTGTCTTTGATAAGGTGTGAAAATGAAGCCCTGAAAAATTGTATTTCAAAATGATAATTTATTGATTTAAAAAGTGAAAACCTATTCTGAGTACTCGGGTTGACCGGATTGACCATGCCCATAGACTAGTGTGTGTAGGTCTGGACTATTTTATACTGCATCCAGTGGAAATTGTTATTCAAGTGTATCGCATCAATGACAGCATAACTTTTCAAACTTTTGTATTCTAGGGTGTTTATTTGTCCATTTAAGCATTACTGCTTGTACGTACCTCAGATATTGTGGGGGGTAAATTGAAGCTCCATAATGTTAATTTGTATCTTTAATTTCTCTTCTTCTTTTTGTAGGATGATGAGGAGATCGTTAGGATATGGGTGAAGCCAGACAAGGAGTATATCTTGATGTCAACTCAAGAAGAACAACTCTACCGGTCCAGCTTCTTTGCCATCTATAAGATCTACCATGTGGCCAGCAAGTAAGGGAAAATAACAAATAGTTGGTACCTCTCCCTCCCCCCCCCCAAGAACTCTACCGTTCCAGCTTCTTGGCTATCTATAAGATCGACTATGTGGCCAGCCAGTAAGGAAAACAACAAATAGTTGGTACCCTTCCCCCCCCCCCACAAAACCCCATCAAACCACAGAAGTTTTACAAAGCATCAAAACATAAGCCGAACAAGTTAAGTGCAATACTGCAGCAGTCATTTTCCACAAGCAGCATTATGTACAATCTAGCATTCAGTTAATGTGTAATATGTGAATATGTGTCTGTATTTAAAACTAGTTTTATTGATCAAGTTTGACAAAACGAATGTGGGTTGAAATACCCCTCAACAGTAAATCTTTGAGAATAAAAGTGAAATCTTGCATCTTCATATATTTCAAAGAAAATAATAGAATCTTCTTGCGACGTCCCCGAGGAACGATTTTGTATATGGATGCTGAATTGCCTGCACATGTATTGGTCCGTGTCTTATGGCTATGTTCAATTTGAATTTTGGAAACAAAAGGCTCAAAAGTGTTTAAAGGCAAGGTTCACCCTGACGTCAAGTTGTCTTTAATAAAAGCAGAAAAATGAGAAAAACATATTAATGAAAGTTTGGCGAAAATCCACCAAAGAATAACAGAGTTACGAAATTTTAAAGTTTTAAATTTGTGACGTCATATGTGAGCAGCTCCCCCATATGTAGTATGATATAAATTTCATGAATTGCTGTTTTCTCAGAAATTTGAAAATGGTTTTACCTGTGCATTCAATATATTATTAGAAAAATAATTTCATACAGGCTTCCATGAAACAAAACCCATTCAATTATCATGGAGCATTAAAAAATGGCAATTGATGGAACTAATATTACATGTCATATGGGGAGCTGCTCGTATGTGATGTCACAAAATGAAAACTTTGAAACTTCATAACTCTGTTATTCTTTGGTGGATTTTCGCCAAACTTTCATTAATATGTTTCTCTCATTTTGCTGCTTTTATTAAAACCAAGATTGAAGTCAGGGTGAACCTTGCCTTTACCCCCATTGCAGCAACAATTTAATTTTGATGCAAGACACATTCTCCATATATCCCAGCCAAAATATCTTGGAAGAAGTTTTCAAAGGGTTAATGGTGCTGAAACAAACATTGATATACATGTAGGGCGAAATTTGTAGAACCTCCTAAAAAACAAACTCCTAAAAGCCTAGCACCCTCAGCACCCAGGGGACCCAAATGGGATGTGGTAATGGGCTCATTCTAAAGATGAGAGTGGATCTATTTGAGGAACCATCAAAGATACTCATACTGACAGTGATTGTTTGATTTCACCTGTTTATCTTCTAGATCCATTGTAGGCACAGTGAGACCCCCTGGATTGACTGGTAATGTTCCTCTCCGCTACGCTGCCTGGGCACCTGATGGCTCTGCTTTGGTAAGAGAAATTGATCACCTCTCTATTACATTTATATATGCATTTTTAAGAATTCTTATTGAATCTCGGAGGGTTGAAATTTTGAATTATGTTTAAAAATCTTTTAAAAAAAGAAAGAAATATTCAATTTAAGCTTTTCCAAAAATCCTAATCAGCCATTCCACGTAAATGTCACGCGAAGCACGCATGTTTCATGTCACACAAGTCGTAAACAAGGGTATAGATCAAAACGAGAAAATATTGAGCCAAATCCATTACTTGATCAAGTAAATCAATCATCTATACCCTGACATGTGACTCGTAAAGACACAGCATGTGTGACTCGCTGACACAAGTATGAAATGGCTGCTATGTTATTTGTATGTGTGTTTGTTTTCTATATCCCTCATTACACGATGTACATGACTTGATTATGTATGATTGTATCAAATTTGATGTTCATACCTGTAATCCATTTGAAGTAAAAATGAATTTTTACACATACACTGTTCTGAAGCACTGAAGAACATAAGTTTACATCAGAAGAAGTAAAATCTGGAATAGCATTTTATATTTTTTCTGACATAAATGAAAAAAATACTTTATGTTCAGTATACAGTATAAAACAGTTAATAAGAGTATATGCAAATTATATACATAAAAAGGCAGTTTGTGTGAAGAAAAATACTCGATGTATAAACGACTTGCATTTCACAGGGGAAATGTACTTGACATTCCTGTACTGTGAGCAAGTAGTCCATGACTGTCCCATCTCCTCCTTAAGATCAGTATTTTAAGTGATTGTTTTTTTTCCTTAAGGGAAGTGACTTTTTGGCAGGGAGAATTTAGGGATGGTTTTGAGGCAGACTGTTCTGAGTCACGAGGCCGCTGGAAAAATATTTTTCACGCAGACTTTATACACGTGACTCGGTCAAGGCTAGGGCCGGCAAAAAATGGCCTCGAGGCTGGTCTCGACTGCATCTCTGGGAGAATTTATTAAATTGTACATTGTTCAGTATTTTTGGCAAGAGAAATGATTAAGGGTCCCATTGACATGATACTGAGTGTAGAATAAATCATTAGGTAATTCTCTTCATTTACCGTTAAAATTAAAACATTGGTATTACCACTCTCTTCTTTGGGGGATACTGTATACACTGAATATTTTGTGGTATTTATTTTTTCGCAAATTTTCTGACTAAACAAACGTGAAATGTTCCACTTCCTGATAAACATGTACAAAGCATACCAAGTCAATGCAAATACAAAAATAATATGAAAATAAACTCTTGTGAATTCCCTGTCTTGAAGCAAAATCACAAAAAAAAGTACATGCAATATATGGTGTATACAGTAATTTTGATACTTATTTCATGTACATGTATTTAATAACTATATTTCAAATTTTAGTTTTAAGCACACAAAGATTAATTGAGCATCTTGAATATCCTATGGATAGTTATTTTTTGGCAATAGAAATATATGTATCTATTGTATTATTTTTTATTAATTTTCTCCATGTATTCTTCATGTTTCCTGCAATACACACAACAGGTATTTGTATACAAGAACAACCTGTATTACCAAGACAACGTCCTCAACGACCCTGTAGCCGTGACACAAGATGGAGTAGAAGGAGAAATATTCAACGGAGTGCCTGATTGGGTTTATGAAGGTATGATCACCCCCAATAACAAAATGAACCCTGAAGCTTCCACTTTTGTCAGTAATACTGTATATACAAGGCTGCCTCTCGTAGGGGAAACCCCCTATCGTAGGGGATTGTAGCCCACCGTAGATGGTAGGGGATACCTACGGGGAAAGTGGCCTTCCGTAGGGGAAAAGTAGGGGTTTTTGATGATTTGTGGGGGATATAGGGGGTTTTGACAATTTTCAAAAATATTCTTAAATCCCCAAAGGATTTCAAGGAATTTCCGTATATATTCATCTGTTTTGTCCATCTCTGGCGAAGATAGTGTGATCAATCTCTTGCATTTACTAAGGTTATTTAGTAGGGGAAAACGTACCTTCGTAGGGGAAAAGTGGAGTTTTGAAGGGGAAAACATAGGTTCGTAGGGAAAAAGTGGTGTCCGTAGGGGAAAATACGCATGCGCCGTAGGGGGAAATTAAAATTTTGAGTGGCAGCCCTGTGTATACATGTATATTTGGCATAGACCAGATGATAAAGGTGACATACAGTGTGTCCCAGAAAAAAATGTCCCTCTCGTAGACAAGAGAATAATTACCAAAATCTGGTTATATACTCAATTAAATTTACATATTCAGAAAGCTCATTTTATTTTCTAACCTCTGTGAAAAGTTCATAGGTCTCGCTTTATTGGTTTTGAATACACAGACCATTATGTAACAGCAGTGCTTTTCAGTCCATTCCAAGTTTGCAGTGCTGCATCAATGCATGAACCTAACTGGTAATCAGGTGGAAGGATGTGTAGGAGAACAATAAAGGTTTACAAGCTGGACATTGAAGGACAAACTTTAAATGGAACGCATTCTAAGAAAGCAAGCATGACCAGTGGAAATGAATTTTGATTAGTTTTCATTTTAAAAAGTGAATGAACTTGACTTTAGCTACGTAATAACAACAAGAACACAGTCATTGACATGAAAGTGAAGCATGGAGTAATGCATGGTATGTCTGTAGTGTGCATTTTCTTTTTCGTAAACTTGATATGGGCCGGAAAGCACTGCTGTTACATAAGAGCCTGTATATTCAAAACCAATGAAGTGAGACCTTTGAAATTTTCACAGGAACTACAAAAGTAAATGGGCTTTCTAAATATGTGAACTTAATTGAGTATAAAACTTGATTTTGGTAATTATATTGTTGTCTACAAGAGGGACATTTTTTCTGGGACACGCTGTAATGGTACCAGTGGAATGATGGAGTGCTCAATTTGACAGGTGACTTAGCAAAAAAAAAATCAGAATTTATTACTCCATATATTCTGATGCTAGAGCTCAATGTCAATGGTAAAAATGAGCAAGGAAATCGAGAAAATTAATGTAATCATAATCCTTTAAAAAATATTGCACAGGGCATGAAAAATTGTATGTCACACCAAGAATAGATTAATTAATTTAAAAAAGGAAAAAGGTACACATGTACATTTAAGAATATATCTTTTCTGACAGCCCAGTTGGCAATCCTGTGAATGTAAGCACAAAATAGTATTTACTTTCTAAAAATTTTACTTCAACTTTACTAGTCATTTGATATAAGAAAGTATTTGTTTTTTCTGTATTTTATCCCTTGCATCCCACAGAGGAGATATTGAGTTCCGATAATGCCATCTATTGGTTAAAGGACAGTTCAAGACTTGTTTTCGCTTCTTTCAACGACACCCAAGTGCCCAAGGCTTGGTATCCTACCTACGACAATAAAATCTACAGTAAGGTGAGAAAATTAGATCACAAATTTGAGTACAAAGCAGAGTCTCTCAGTCATGCAATATAGATCACATTAATAATATACATGCATACCAAAAATACCATAAATTTTTGTCAAATGTAATTTTCTATCAAAGCATTCTTACACTGGAAATCGGAAATTCCCAAAGTAAGTGGTTACAACTCTTCAGCAAACACACATAAATACAACTTTATAATGAAGCTGCCATGAATCCCAATGGCCATTTTCAAACAAAAGTGGACTTGAGGGTGAAAATTAAAACTTGCAAGAAATCAATAGGCTTCAATATTTTTTTTAAACTAGATATCTTAGATGAGAGTTTTCCATGAAAATTACATAAAATAATTTATTATATCTTGTAACACAGTGAATTTAGTACAAGGGTAAATGTGGGATTTTTGCATTTTGTTGTGTCACGGCATATGAGGGGGGACCATTTGCCAGAGAGAGGGAATGATTGATTGTGACTACATACGTGAGATAGGTAATCTATTTACGCACATGTTCTAGGACTCATGGTACTCTTGGAGAACTACTTGATATGAATCCAACCATAACCGATAATGGTCAGACACCCATGTCCAAAATTTGTCGTGTCACTCACGCACCGTTTTTTAATCATAATTACTTGACAAATTGTAGAATTCAAATCCAACTGGTAATGGCACATGCCAGTTCTACATTATACATAATATGGTAGTCATCATCCATTCATAACTTCCAAGTGGGAAGATGTGAGCCCTTGCGACTCTCAAATTGTTGTGTCACTCATGTTTGAAAATGACCCAATGTAAAAAATATTGTGAATCTTACTTTGTTAAATTTTTACTGTCCATATTGTGAATGCAATATCCTGCGTTCATGGCTAGTTAGTGGCCAAGAAATATTGTGTAAATGTAAGTAAAACAAGAGGTTTTTAGCTCCTTCCTTTGATTATTCCTTATTGACATAGATAAATCCTGAGCTATTTTGTTGTTTTCAAAGGGGTGTTTGAAGTGCTACTTGGATCATTTGCATGCTTTATGGTCTGTAGTAGATTGTATGGCTACTAGCAATGTTTATAATGCAAACATGAAGATGAAATTTGTATTTCTTCTAATGTTGAAATTTATATTTATTTTGTTATTTTCAGATCAATTATTATGCCTATCCCAAGCCTGGTTTCACCAATCCCACCGTCCAGCTTTACGCCGTCAATCTAGCCAACCTGGGGAACCTGGTCAAGATAACACCACCAACACAGTTCCAAGACCAGTAGGTTATCACAGAAAATTGTCAACACGGAATGAAATTTGGAACCAAATTAACAAGTGTTACAAAGAGGAATTTTGTACCCCTGCAAATGAACTTTGACAGGGATATAAAGGTATCGGCGTAGGGTTGCACGGTCATCGGTTCAATTGCAAGTTTTGCGGACCAAGCTACTTCCTCAGTTTTTCAGCAGTGGTCATGAAATTTAGCATGCTACTTTTGTCTTGGGTGAAGATGTGTAAGACATACTTTTTGAATGGGTTGCAAAGTAAGTTGCTATGGTAATTGCATATTATGGGGATAAATGAGGGGAAAATATGGATATAACTGACAATGTGCAAGACGCATTTGACTGTGTTGCCATGGTAACGGTATTTTACGGCATATATCAAAAGTAAAGTTACGGTACACGT
Organism: Eucidaris tribuloides; assembly: GCA_001188425.1. Taxonomy (NCBI): domain Eukaryota; kingdom Metazoa; phylum Echinodermata; class Echinoidea; order Cidaroida; family Cidaridae; genus Eucidaris; species Eucidaris tribuloides. The sequence goes on along the minus strand of JZLH01S0259759.1, from coordinate 102,061 downwards.
AGATTCAAAGTTCTTTACATGTAGTGAATATGGGAAGAGTTCCTTATGATTGAAGAGGAGTTAAACTAATGATTATTTTCTGTGTGGTTTTGGTCCCTCTCAAAGAACATTATTTCATTTTTTCCCACCTTCATCTCACAAACTAAAGTATTTGGTACATTCCAGCTTTCATTAATGTATTGGATATGGGTAAAGGTCATTATGATTAAGGGGGGTTAAATTATTGACTATTTTGTGTGTCCCTCCCAGAGACCATTATTACACCAGTGTGGTGTGGAAGGATAACTACCAGGTGGCAGTCACATGGTTGAACCGACCCCAGAACGTTTCCTTGACAACGCTGTGTCAGGCTGACTCTGGAGTCTGTGATGTCGTTTATGAACAGCAGACAACCAATGGATGGATAGTACGGGTAAGAAATTCTTCTGTTACCATCAAGATAACATAACATAGACATACTAGTGTATACACCAGTTGGAGTGTATCTCGGGGGTCCCCCCAAGATTTTTCATTAACTAATTAACCCGCGATTATTTTCGTGGCTATATTTTTTACATTATACATCAAAGGGTTAAAAAGGATTATTGAGCTATACCTCATCTGAAAGAGCAGTAGCTCTCATTTCAGGATGAGGTATAGGCACATGTAACCTTAAAGCCTTTTTAACCTTTGGATGCTATAATATGAAATATAGTCGAAAATCTCTGGGGTGCCCCCAATGATTTTTCATTATACTAAATTAAAAAAAACTAAAGACAATTCAGCGACTCTATTATTGGCAGTTATGACTTTGGGGCATAAGTTCAAAAACAAAATCCCCAAACTAACTTCGGCTTTAAACCGGTGGAGACTAGTACTCACATTACTTGTGTTGGGGGTCTATGGGAAAATGCGTGTTATGTGAATCAAAATCGTCTCCCGAAGCGGGTTAAGTTTGTTAAATGAAAGAGAATCAAGCATGACGTACCACTAATGAATTATTTTTTCTGCCAAGAGAATCAGTTCCAAAGAAAGCTAGCACGAACAATTTGCCTTCACAGAGCATACTGATGGTGTTCTTTTTAAAATGAGTCAACATTGACTGCCAAAATTTTTCAGCAGAATCTTCACATGTTTACTTGAATTCTAAAATACTTTTACCGCCAAGTGTGGGACTCCTCAAATGCATGTTATTTACTTTAAGTGTTATGATTTCACAGTGATAAAATCTAATATGGTACATGAAGTTCTAAGAAAAACAAAGTATTTCTACAACAATTTGTTCTGTACCTCCATGGTACAGTCTACAAAGCATCAGTGAGTAATGTTTTGTTACAAAGAATTCTCGTGACTTTATTATCCAAACAAAAAGTAATACCTATGAACCTTTCTAGCTGAGATATTGTTGCTATGAAAGATAAAGCTCTGTATATTTTTACATATTGAGGTGTGAATACTGGCATGATTGATGCTGTTTCTTTTAATCTTTCAGAGAGGTGACATTATCTTTGCTGCTCGATGGTGATGTCATTTACACCATCCTACCACAAAGAGAAAGGGCATTAGGGAGATTTATCATATCGCTGCAAATCACATCAGAGTAAGCATGCACAGTCCAAGTTGGGCAGTGTAGCTAAGGGGTAGCACCACCATGGGGGGAGGGGGAGGGGGGGAGGGGGGTTGGTAGGGAGGGCAACCCCTGTTGGGAAAAAAAAATTGGGGCCTTCAAAAAAGATTTTACCCTGGCACTGCCCCTGTTGAAAATGTAATGCTATAGATCGATTCGGTGTAAACATGCCACTGCTCTCATTACTATTATAGCTGGGGGCTGTAGGTATGTTGTATAAAAATTAATTTATGCTCTCCTAAAAGTGAAAAGAGAAAGTAATCTCTTTTTTAAAAATTTGGAAAGACAACTCATGTTTTTAGGACATGCTTTGTGAAAGGAAAATCTTGAAAACCTAAAATGAAAAGGAAATCGAAGGAAACAGATACATGTATAGAGGATGATAGAGAAAGACTTTCTTGGGAAATCTATAGAAATGGGTTAACAGACAATGGACAGAAAATGGCTTAGAAAACATCACAAACCATTACCTACCACAGGACAAACATGATGGTGTAACATTTTGACAGAACATGGCACATCAAAAGAGAGAGATAGTGATGGAATTATTCACTTGCAGTCTTCTTTCTTTTATGCTTCTAAAAGCATGTATGTGACGCCAACAGTTTCTCCTTTGACAGTTACACCGGTGACAATATCTCGGAAGACAAAGAATTAGGGTTATGGTTGCCATTGGGTTTCCAGTTCAGAATAGGGTTAGGGTTAGTGTTTGGGTTAGGGATAAGATTGGAGTAAAGGTTGAGGTCAAGGATATTGCATGAAATAATCATCGGATCAATTGTCACCGGAGCAAATGTCATGGAATCTTCTAAATATGCCCCACTTATGGCTGGTGTAAGTATTACAGTCTTCTAAAAAATGAGTCAGTCTATGAGGGCACTTGCATGTATGCGCGAGTGGAGATTTTATGTGACGAGAAGTGGGGGGGGACAAAAACATGGAAGGCAAAAAATAGAAATACCCCTGTGCAGGGTAAAAAATGCCCCCAGGATACTTGTTTTTGTTAAAAAGTGGAATGAAAATCCCCCTCCCTCAGCATTTATCAAATTTGATAATTCTCTATTTCAATCATATTTATCTCTTGAATAACTTTGCAGGTAACAAAGGCAAAAATGGTAACAAAACAGAAGAAATAATATTACAATTTAAAAATCACGGGGGAGACAATCCCCCCAGAAAAAATCAAGAGGGGGACAAGTCCCCCCCCCCCTCCAGCATAGCCTTTGAGAATTTCATAAACTGGTTTATAACTCTGATTTATAGGCTTTGGAAAATTTTGTATTGTCGGTCAATCTGTATATCCCGGTCCAAGTGGGATTTGAACCCCTAACCTTCCAGTCCACCTCATTTCTTCTGGCTCAGGGAGGGCAGCGAGGCGATGTCACTTTCTTGACCCAAGGATCCTGGGAAGTGACCCAAATTGTTGGCTACAATCGTCAGGGGAATGTCCTGTACTTCATTAGCACAGAGGTCAACCCTGCTAACAGGACTCTTTACAGGTAGGACAAAATGCAATTGTTAACCACACCACAGTAAATAATGACAACTCATTATAAATGTACATATATTAATTGTGCATATCATATTTTTAGGTATTTAATATGAATTTGTTCACTGAATTGTATTAATTGTATTTATAGATGTATTTATTTGCAAATTTGTTGATTATTTAATTAATTGATTGATTTATATATATATTTATTTATTTATTTACTTATTTATCTATCCATTCTATTATTTAATTCATTAATTCATTTATTTGTTCATGTTTATTTTCTTTTATTCATTCATTCATTCATTCATCTATTTGATTACTTTGAGAGTTCACATAATAGTAGAGTTAAGTTGTACTTGACAAATGCCCTAGTATTCAATTTAGTAATTTAGATTCATTAGAAAAATATATGTATAAACCATGTTCCCTCCAAGATTTTGTATTTCCCATTGAGTTATAAAATAGCACACATGGTAACCGTAGTAATGGATTAACACTTTTTTAGAAATGAAACCTTTGTTGTTGTTTTTAATATTGAAATCGAAAGGTTAAAGTGATAGGCTAGCATTGTGGAGCTTCAATTTAAGAAATTGTCAAACTTTGATATCCGAGCTACATAGTAGTATTCAAATGGACAAGTAAACACCCTAGAATACAAAAGTTTGGAAAGTGACACTGCCAATGGCAAGTTACGCATGAATAAACAATTAATACTCGGGGCGAGTTTAAATAGCCTAGGTGTACACACAGTAAGTCTATGGGAGGAAATGGGCAGGTGAATTCGATCAACTTACAATTTTCACTTTTTTAAAGCACTAAATAATCATTTTGAAATACAATTTTTCAGGGCTTCATTTTTAGACCTTATCAAAGACACTGGTAGCATGGGGAATCATGTAGCTCAGATTTTTTCAACTGTGGTAAATGTTAGCCAGTACCTTTAACCTGTTGGCTATGGGTACTGGACGTGCCCTATGTTAACTCTATGGTAATTTTAGAATCTCAGAGGCAATGGTTTAAAATGTATTAGACTGATACCCTACTATATAAGTTATTATACACTACTTAGAAATGAAATCTTTTGTTTGTCTTTTCTTCCAGTATTAAACTTGATGGTACCCACCAAAAGTCCTGCATAACCTGTGAGATCTCCAACAACTGCTCCTACTATAGTGCCCTCTTTAACAACGAAGGGACACGCTTCTTTCTTCAATGTCAAGGTCCTTGGCTCCCAAGGTCATCACTTCACAGCGTAGTGTCACCACAAAACTACACTATGCTGGAAGACAATGCAGCCGTGTCTGAGGCCTACGAAGTAAAGGTTGGTGACCTCAGACATGATTTGTGTTGTTTTAAAAAAAAGAAGAAAGATATCTCTGGCTTAACTTGTAACATGCCAAGTCGCAGATCTGCATGCACCAAATAATACACATAAAGTCCATAGAGGTTTAAATCCTGTGACATGTTAGGAGTTAAAGGCATCATATAACAATGTTTCCATTTTAAAACGTGTGAGCTACATGATTCCCCATGCTATCAGTGTCTCTGATAACGACTAAAAATGAAGCTCTGGAAAAATTGCCGTTCAAAACGATTTTGCATGTTTTTAAAATGTTAACCCCTTGGGCTCGATGCTATACAGCACTGTTGTTCATTGAGAGACGACGCGATTTGCACGTGTTTTACTTTGAAGGGAATATAAACCCATGTATTCTGATAAAATTCCTCTCACAATATTTATTTTTTTATTTTATACTGGTTAAAAATATGTAATTTCGGGGACAGACGCATTAAGTAATGAAACTCCACCGTTTATCCAGTGTTTGACCGAAATTTTTGTCATATTTTCTGGGCTTCTGTAGAAGCCCGTCGTCTCTGAGTGTGCAATGTACTACTGGGTTTCTGTACAAGCCCGTCGTCCCCAAGGGGTTAAAATCATTGAGCAACCATTTCAGTTCCCCCCCCCCCATAGACTGTTGAGTTGCAGAATTTTTGTCAGCCTATAATAATTCATGTGCCAATTTTTATCTCTACATATTTTAGAAGTGATGGCATAATTGTCTTTACTTTTGTGTTCTAGGGTGTTTATTTGTCCATTCAAACACTGGCAGATATGTCAGATAGCAAAGATTACCAATTATGAAATGAGGCTTCCACAATGTTATATAGTGTCTGTAATCCTTAATTTTTTTTTCAAACGGTTGTGAGACCTTGGAGCTGACAAGTACGTTTTCATGAAAATTTCAAACTGAATTCGTCAATGCATCTTCGCTCACTGAATTTGAATTGCACACAGCCATGAAACTTATGACTGCCACACCTGATTCGCATATCATCTACTTAAAGTGATAGGCTAACATTGTGGAGCTTCAATTTAAACAATTGTCAAATTTTGATATCTGAACTACATAGTAGTGTTCATATGGACAAATAAACACAAGTTACACTGCCAATGGCAAGTTATGCATGAATAAACAATTAAAACTCGGGGCGAGTTTAAATAGCGTAGGTGTACACATAGTAAGCTATGGGAGAAAATGGGCAGGTGAATCCGATCAACTTACGATTTTCACTTTTTTAAGGCACTAAATAATCATTTTCAAATACAATATTTTCAGGGCGTCATTTTTAGACCTTATCAAAGACAATGGTAGCATGGGGAATCATGTAGCTCAGATTTTTTTAACTGTGGTAAATGTTAGCCAATACCTTTAACACCAAATACCTGCTGATCAAACCTGACAAGGTCAAAAACTCACACCAGTGCAGTTGGACGTTTGTCAAGCTATTTGTGCTATGGCTGAACTCTACCATTTCTGAAATCAGTGGGTGAACACTACATCCTGTGTCTGAAACCACCATTATAAAATGCAACTAGAGCAATGGCCCAATTTCAAATGATTCGTTGTTCATATTTCAAAAATATTACAGCATATTAATCCCAAATTTTGAGCACTGTAATTTAACTGTTAACATGCCTGAGGATTTTAACCTCTATAGACTTTATGTGTAATATTTGGTGCAAATCTGCGACTTTGGCATGTTAAGAGTTAATGTACCTTTCATAGTTGGATCAAATCTGAGTGAAAACAGTTAAAGAGACCTTAAAGTCGCAAGTCATGGGCGTTTGGACCTGGCCCGACTCGGGTAATATTCGGGAATGGCCGTATACTTTCGGAAAACGAGCACGCACGAATGGTGTGCAATTCACCCGAAGAAAGGCGAACTAAGCCCAACTGACCCTCATTGGCAATTCTGTTCGCAGCTCCACGATTGTTGTTACGCACCACTGAACTCTACACTACGTAGCTAGCATAGAGTTCAGTGTTACGCACTGACTTGCTATAGGGGCAAGCGTAAGGTGAATAAACGTACATGGATTACGAGCGGCGCGTCCCTTTAAGTGTACAATCTCCATGCATTGGAATGCCACATCATTCATCAAAATGACCTTTAAAACAAATGACAGAGTTCTAAATCATGCTTACTCACTGTTATTGTAATGTGTTTAAATACTGTCTTGTGTTTTTTTTTCTTTTCCTCTCTCTCACTTCATCACAGGATTATAATATCAAGACGTATCTCTCCACCAAATCCAGGAGTGGGGATTATGACATCAAGATAGAGCTGTTGGTCCCCAGGGAGTTAGACAGTGAGAGAAAACACCCTCTCCTAGTAGAGGTATATGGTGGGCC
>JZLH01S0259759.1:64615-75287 GCA_001188425.1 Eucidaris tribuloides | reverse complement strand
ATTGATACGCACAGAACTAACTTAAATCTAATGGAATCTAATGTTTAAAATCATAGATCTAGATCTATGTACAGTAGTTTACCTTTTATTTAGAATCTAAATGCAGGAGCGGAAAGTTTAATGTGACAATTACGGGGGGGGGGGTGAAAAAGGCAAACTATAATACCCTCACGCAAGAGAAAAATGCCTCAAGGACACAGTCTATAGATCTAATATTAAAAAGTGAAAATTGTCAATTTAAAATCCCCCTCACCTGCATTATTGAAGTTTAATAGTCTAGTTTCATCACATCCTGTGAATAGCCTAGCTTTGCCAATTGCAAAATCCATCAAAAATGCTAAAAAAAATTACAAAAATATATTCAGTTTTCAAAATCAAGGGGGTATGAAACCCCCTCCACCCCCGATCTGTCATACATACATCATTTCTGCATACATTTCTGCATCCCTGCAAGCATGGGCTAATCTAGTCTTGGGTTTTAAGGGACTAAATGATTTCATAATGTTGCTAACTTCAGCGTGTGCGGTTTATTTTGTCAACTTAGAGAACTAACAACTAAAGTTACTGATGGAATAATCCGCACATCCTGGCTGAATTACAGTGACACATGAAATAATTAACATAAAGTTAGATCCAACTTGAACTAGTAACTTACAATCACGCCCGGGCAGGCCAGTGTCATTACAAGGTGTATGGACTTTCAAAGTGGACCCAAACAAATAGTACTAGTAATTATCTGTCGATCTCAGAATACCCTAAACATACCCTTATACAATTAAATTGTAGTAACATTATACCTTTTTCCCCTTGATTTTGACGATTTTGATACCCTTTTCAATGTACACGAGTACAGACTAATCATTGGCCAGGCATTGGCATTGCCATCCACTATGAAAAACAACCGAGAGTCTACATGTATTCTACTTGTTTTCTCACACGCGCATGGTGTACACCTTGACACTGCCCCCCCCCCCCCCCCTCCCTTACAAGACTTAGTCTTATTAGTCTTAGACCCCTAAAACGCAGAATAGCCTCGGCCGTATACTATAACTATATGATATAGTTACCTTCATGGTCAGCATCTCTACGATTTGCAGGACACACCACCTACGTGGTTTCGGCTGGAGGTCCGCCGGCGCCGCCGGGCTGGCGCTGGCCAAGCTCGGCTCCTGATCCTGCTGCCGCTGTTTCCGACGTGCCATGATTTGCCACGGGGACGTTGTTGACCTGGCATGCATGGTGTTAGCCAAAATTCGCACTTCTTTAAATTGGATAGATTTTGAAGCCTCATAGGATTTCAAGAATGTCTCAGCATCAGTTTATGTTGGAACCCAACCTTTCAAACTCTTTGGAGAAACGGTGTTCCATGGCAACGCAAAAAATAAGCTCGTACAATTATACTACTAGTAGCACATTAACACTGCATTATAAGCGGTACGTGATTGGCTGGACCTTCATAAATAATTCATTTCACGTTGAGCAGGGTTACAGCTATTGAATATTCATGACCTTTGTGACCTTTCCGTGCGGAATCACTTCCCTCAAGTCAACCTTGCATCAAAAGTGCCATACCGAAATAAGTTGGTCACACAAGTGGAACCACCGTGAAAACTATGCATGCGCACACTGACGATAGCGCCCTCTATTGCGGAATGCCACATAATTGTCTATAGCAAAAATTGTCGTAGAACAATTTGTCCAAAGCAAACTCACCTCCATGACCATTCACATCTGTTCACTGTCCCATAAAGATGACACACTTTGACCACAAACTACCAGGGATGTAGTCGAGGCCGGATTTTGCTGGCCTTGGCCTTGGCCTCGGACCAAGTCACGTGTACAAAATCTATGGGAGAAAATATTTTCCAGCGGCCTCGTGACTCAGAACGGCCGGCCTCGACTACATTCCCCGAGACGATGCCCAAACCAGTACAGACTTTCTCCGGGAGGTCTGGTCTTATTACAGATATTAGGCAGTACGGTAAACAATAAAAAGGTTACATAATAAAAAAAAACTGAGATTAGAGTGCCAATGAGAAAAATATTTGAAACATCTGAACCAAAAGTTTTCTTATGAGGAAACGCATGAATTAAACAAACCTTTCGTTCCATCACTCAACAGTTAACAACACGGCATTTCCATTACAATTTGGGCATTGCATTCAAATCACTTCAGTAACCAAGGAATTTGGTCTAGTAGTTTCATTTATTTTGGTCATTCACGTTCTATTCTTATTATAATCTACGTTTTGAAAAATCCATTCTGGTTGGCATCACTGCATCCCTGCAAACTACTGCCAGGAACATATGCTTCTTTGCCGGACAACCGACAAATTCACTTGAAGTAAAATCGCATAACCAAGCATATCCACTCACTGTCCCATAAAGACGACACACTTTTGACGGCAAAATTATTTACTGGTAATCTCATTTAATGCAGCACTGGCTGATGCGACTATGGAATAGCAAATATGGAAGCTACATTATTGAAAGTTCACTCTACAAAATATTGGAAGCTAGTAATGGCATGCAGCAATGATTCTGATACTGATTAAAATATCTATTAAAAAATCACTACTCATACAGGAACATGTTCTAACGATGTAAAAATGATTTACTGGTATGTCAAAAACTACGGTGGAATATAAAGGATCTATTTTCTGTTTTACACACAAACATCCAAAGATTGCATAATATAGGAGAGAGATACAGTAGAAGATAAGAAACAGGAGTAAAAAATGCACTGGAGAACAGTATGGCATTAATTGTCAAAGAGTGGTTCAAAATTGTTGGAAGTTTTTTTTAATTAATGGAATAACTTCAAAAGGCATGGAATTTGTGAACTCGTAAATGGAAAACTTATTAGACAATCTGCATGAAACGCTACATTTCACTCAAATGGACAGCAGTATGTATTTAGGTTTCTTTGAAGAAAAGATTAGAAAGTAACTAACATTAATCACCAAATACCACAATCATGTATAGTTTAATACCATTTCATCAAATCCTAACTGTGTTAAGATTCATTCAATATTGTGTACAAACTGTTAATCTTAATCATGGCATGTTTTCATAATTCATCATGTTTTGTTTCACATTCACACACAAAGTGTTCAGTATTTCTGTTATACAGTCGCATAAGTATTCAGTATTCATGCACGTATTAAACAACATGCATTAAATGCATAAATGCTTCTAATAAACGTTTTGATCAGTTTTGCATTTGATTTAGATACCAATTTGCACTGTTTACACACAATTAAAAGAGCTAAGTTTAGTTCAAAGGCAAGCTGGTGTACATAATGCCAAACAGACGCACAAATACAGTACATGATTACAACATCCATTATTACACCCATTTAACAAACTGAAACTGTTATATTTTAAAATATCCAACTTTCACTTTGAATAAACAATAAAACCTGTCTATATTAACCATCCACTTGAAACAAATGTGGCCTTTGTAGACAGGTGGCTGCTATAGACAGGTGGTTGTTATAGACAGGTGGTTGTTATAGACAGGTTTGACTGTATTGTTCTCATCTACAAGAAAATTAATCTATGTTCATACACACCATCGGGGGCAAATCCAAAATAAAAACTTGGGGCATAACTGTATTTCCAATCTGCTGTCGGAAGATTGAAAATGTATTTAAGATGACATTTTTTTTTTTAAATCACAGAATTGCCCAGTAAGATAATAAAATAATCAGCAGAACAATTAAAAGACAGAAAAATATGGAAAACCTATCATATGTGCATAGCAGTAAAAACATGAATCATTTTATGAATTTTAGAAGTAAACTGCCAATATATCATCCATGCATTATATAAATATAGACCTCTACATTATCTCTATGACTGATAAGTATCAGAATAACATGACAGTAATAATTGTACATAGATATTGATATACATTTTTTTTCAAATTCATAATTATCAATACAGTGTTTATCTACCCAATATTAAGAAAATATCACATTCACAATATACGTTGAAATGAATATTAAGTAAAACTTTCAATTGCCTTCTCACAAATATAGTATGATAAAAAACAACTTTCAATACCCAATAATGCAAACACAAATATTACTCTTTTTGACACACACAAAATAAAGTAATATTTCCCAAAATACATAACTTCAAAGTTCTAATTATGAAAGCTGATAACCTTTACCCAAATCTTTTACACGATTTCCCACAAAAACTTCTATCCAACGTCTTTAAATTTAAAATGTATGCTCTTTTGTAAGTTGTGAAAGACATGGCAATATTTCAAATGAAAATGTTTTTTTTTCCAAACAATATTTTCCATTTTTTCTGCAGCTATTAGGCACTCCTCAAGCTACCTGTATATCTTGTGCCTCAGCAGGAAAATTTTTGTGTAGCTATTTCATTAGAAATTCTAAATATTACAAATAGATTAGGATGTGAAATTACATACTGGCAATGCTATAATTTATAATAACCCCCTCTCCTAATTACAGGAAGCAATCCCCAACGCTCCACCCTCCCCCTCCCCTCCCCCAAGCCCACTCCTCTCCTCTCCCAGTCAATTATAGGACAATTAATGGCAGTTTGATATTTGAAATATCCCAATATATACCATATTCAATGACAAAATTTACCACGATAAAATCATTTTACTTTACATATTTGCACATAGAAACAAAAGCACATTTTACTAACATTCTTACATGATAACAAGAAAATTTTCACCATAAATGCACGTAAGTAACATTTTTCATAGAATAGGTACGTATGCTAAATGGTTGCACTGATTCAATGGCAAAGTTTTTTGATCGGACCTAGCATTTATTGTCATTTTATGTTTTCAACAAAACAGGATTTAGCAAACATCCCTCATGAAAAGAGATGACGATAATGGTGTTGCATTTCATACCAACAACCCTCCAAATAAAATGGTGACAGTTATTCCAATTAAGCATTTAAAATGACATATTGTAGCAGAGTTCAGATCAGTAACATTTGCTCCAGTGACATTTGCTTCGGTGACAATTAGACAATATATCAACCCTCACCTTAACCCTAACCCAACCCCTAACCCTAACTGTAACCCTACTCTGAACTGGAAACCCGATGACAACCTTTAACCTTAATGAGAAATTGCCACAGGAGCAACTGTCACAAGTGCGAATGTCGAGTTACATAATCCACACCGTACACTGTCACATACATGTACATCCAATTTTAACTTTGACAAATTCTTACAATATGAATATTTAAGTTCAAATGACCTTATGTGGTATTTCGCAGTTTAAAAACAGAGATATATAAGACTTGCATAAGAAAATATAATTTGCAATTTTGTCCCTAATTAGGAAGACTTCATCAATGATCTAATTAGCACATTGACTACTAAAAACACAATCCTGTGGTAAATTATATCAATAAATTCAACCAAAATTATGTATCATAAAACTTCCAAACCCGTGTTTAGTTTTTGTTCTATTTTCAAACTTAAAACCATATTGATCTTTTAAATTAAACATGTACAGACTTGTAATTTTCATCTATAGACAAATAAAAAAAAACTGCTATGTACAATCAGGTATTTACAGAGATAATGTAATCTTACAACATGGCAATGCCAAAATGTTTACTGTTCTGTACTATTTTTCACTTGTAGCTGTTACTGATTCAAAGCCAGGCTTCAAAACAGTCTTTTCACAATCTACAGCTTCAATATCCCTACAATGGTTGAAAAGCATGTATTTCTGACATTAACAAATACCATTAATGTACATTCTTGATGCAAAGATATACACTGTATTTGAGAGTTTAGCTAAGACTATAAAAACTTTTCCAAACTTATTTCATCACTTCTTAAACACATTAATGTGTTGCTGTATTTCCAGTTCAAATTTAAATGTGACATGTCTACTCCAAAGTCACTTTGCAGAGACCCAATTTGGCAGTTAAGTTAAGAATTATTTTGAAAAACTGAGGTATGTAACATTTTCCAAATTTGGTCCAGGTTAAGTAAAGAAAAGGCAAAATTTTTACCACATACATGTAGATACAAAAAACACACATTTCTTTCAAATGAAAGACTTGGGTTAACCTAGTATAAGTTCTTAAAATCTGTTACCCTAATTAAAACACTTTCGTAACAAATTATACTATGTCTAAGCTTAAAGCACAAGTTTAGTTTTGGCATAGTTTTGAAAGCTTTATGCCCACAGGTCATATCACACCAATAACAGATTCTGGAATTCTTTCGTGTTTTTCTAATTAATCGATGAAAAATCCAGGGGGGGGGGGGGTTGTCTGGGATTTTCGACTTCATTTTACAGTATAGCATCCTCAGCGTTGATAAGGTGTTAAGGTAGTCTGAATTATACCTCAGCTGAAAGATCAGACTCTGATCTTTCTTACCTCGCCAAGATTTTTCATTAATTAATAAAAAAAACTAAAAAAAAAAAACGAAAGCATTCAGAATCTGTTATTAGTGTGATATGACCTTTGGGCATAAAGCTTTCAAATGACAAAACTATCATGGCGAAATTAAACTCGTGCTTTGAATTATGTCTAAACTTAAATTTTATAGAATATAGATTACCTGATATATTTCACAGTTAAGTCACAATGCTGCATAAACGTTGAATCTGAATATGAAATGACATTAGCTACAAACACTGCAATTAACCCTTTCATACCACCATTGAAATATTGCATGAAAAATTTGCGGAGCTTTATTGTCATGTTTCTGAGAGGGTTAAAAATATCAAATCCTGCATATTTACATAAAAAAGCAGAGCAGATTGTTCATAATCTTAATAACAAAGTTCAACAAACTGGAATATATTTTACATTTACCTTGTCTGAAAGAAAGTAAATCTGAAAGAACACAATGCTGTTGTGTGATATAGGTGAAATAAAAATCAAACTAAAATCAAACACAGGCACTTACGCTTGCAATCTAGACTATTTCATTCAATCTACAATGAGTTCTATGCTCCATCCCGTTATACAGATGACACTTCTTGATACCCATAGATATCGTAAGTACAAAACTTGAATTCAAGGGTACATGATATATTCCATGTTACATCACAGCCTTTAAGATACTTGTGACCACAGCTCAGCAACATTTCAACTCTGACCCTTTTAAGTAGAGAAACATTCTTTACATGTGACCCTTCTGACCCTAATCTGACCTCAACAATAACCCAACAATGACCTAATAGCGGTGACAGTTGAATCCACACTGGTCTTGTTTAACAGATTTGCATACTTACCTAGATTGCTTAATCTACATTTGTGACATGATGACCTCAAGATAACCTGAGGATACACTTAAGATGATTTCAAGTTGACCTCAGCTTGACCTCAATATACAGCCTAGTTGACCTCAAGATGAATTCAAGTTGACCTTAAATTGACGTAAAGATGACCTCAAGATGAACTCAAGTTGATGTTAAGATAACCCAAAGAAGACCTCAAGATGACCTCACATTGACCTCAAGATGACCTGTCACATGATCTTCATTCGTCTATGAGGCATGTACCATGGTGTGTATGAAGAGACTTGCAGGAAGTAGATCATCTCCCTTATCATTGAGGATTGGGACATGGTGGTAGCCTAGGAAACAGGCAAAGGGACAAGGGAATATTGTTACAGGCATTTACTTATTATATGCAGTCAATTTATATGGATTTCCTTAAATATTATGCTGTCTATATTCCATTTTTTTTCTTTAGCTTCCCTTTACTTTCTCTGAAATATTTGTAGAAAAAACACACAATTTTTCTTAACAATGAAATTGTAATTAAAATCCTATTGGTGAATCTGGCTTTTCTTCATACAACAGGTGACCATTATTTGTCAAACTCCTTTTAAACAATGTTAATTTGTTAAATATTTATGTTACATAAGCACATCAGAATCTATTTTTATCACACATACCCAACTGCATACTGGCGATAGGGATGGTGTACTGCCCAACGAATTCATTGCTGGAGGCACGGTCGTAGTCATAGATGGCAATTCTCAGCAAGGCCAGCTCAGGAACTTTGACCTCAAATTCAAACTTCTGGTTCCAAATGGGGTTGAATCCTGCCAAGAGAAAATTATCCATCAAATCTGTTAATCTGTTGCTTTACTTACTTTAAATATATTGTCACCACTTTTACTACTAGGCAAAATCTGTTGTGGGGGTTGTAGCGTTGAGGTGCACTTTGTATGTAAGTAGGAAATAATCCTAGATATCTCTCAGTCCATTGTTTTCATCTACAAGCAATTCGTAGCTGTGGTTGTTGGGTTTTGAGGTGTGTGTTCCAGGTATTATTGTGGCCGTGTGGGAATTGTGTTGACGGTGTTGTATTACATGTTTTTGAAGATGTGTTTGGTTTAAAACATACTATCGGAACCTCAAATTATCAGTTTATTTTTTTCCAGCAGAATACATGTAGTTGTATAGGAAAACAGCATTAACCCTAAAAAGGCTGAGGGGGGGGGGTCGGAATCCACCCCCCTAGACGTTTCACGCAAAATGTCTGCGACACGCGAAGCAGTTGCCACGGCATTTCATGACTATATTCTCAAATGTCGCGCATCTTTTGAGACCAAATTTGCGACGTCCGGGTACGCGGTTACCAAGTTACGTAAAATTTTGTACTTGCATATCACCCCAAAAATCGCTCAAAAACGTGATTTTGTGTACATTTCCAATACAAATTGCGTTTTCAGACAAAATTCATAAATGTATGATTATACTTACTTTTATTGGTTGAAATTAATTAATTTTTGCGGCGTTATTGTACCGCAAAGTGTCCCCGATAAATTTCATTACAATAATAACAATGTGAAAAACAAAGGTGCTGAGAAACAAATGAATACATAAGAATTTAAATACAATAAAATACATAGGGAAATCAATTTTTGATTTCGCGGATTTTTTTCGATTAAACTGTTAAGAATGCTAAAATGAGTGTTCACCAGAATATCATTAAATTAGCAGTGCTGGACTTTAATTTGGATTTACATGCTTAATTATGATTTTATGCATAATTAGCTAATTATTGATATGAAATTAATTCCTGGTAATTTATTACACAGTTTCGTAGATTCGTGAATGGTAACGTGTGTGCCGATTTTTCGGTCGCGATCTTGGCGCATCGATGCGAATTCATGGGGGGGGGGGGGGGGGTGGGGGGGGGGGGGCTGTTTATCTTGGCCCCTCCCCCCCAGATATCCATAGCCAAAAAGCCCAGCCTGTATTATGGTGTTAATAGTGCTTTACAGGCTTAATTATGATTTTACGCATAAAGTTACATAATTAATTGCATATGAAATTAATTTCCTGGTAATTAACTATAGCAGTCTTGTAGATTATGTGATGGGTATACGTGCTTGTTACGCGATTTTCGGCGCGATCAGCTGCGATCAACGGCCGATGGATGCTCCGGGGGTGGGGGGGGGGGGGGGTGGGGTGGGGGGGGGGGGGGGTGTGTGGGGGGGGGGGGCGAATGCGCCCTCCTCTCCCCCCCTAGATATAGGTAATATGGCCAAAAGCCCAGCTCTATTTCGGGTAAGAGGAGAAAATATTCACTAAAGCAGCATGTAAATTCAGTACAGGCAACTCCTGCTATAACAAAGTCCTCGGGACAGGCAATTTTCTTTCGTTGTAGCAAAATTCCGTTATAACCAAACAGTAAGAGGTTTAAAGATAGATAAAAATTTTGGGAACTGAATTTCCACTTCGTTGTAATTGGAATTTTGTTATTACGGGAGTGCACTGTATATTGTATTAGAGAGATAAGATGTTAACGTACATGTACACCAAATCCCACAGATATACATACTCATTTTAGTCTGTTTAACAGCCATTCAGTGTAAGTGTCACACATGTCATTCATGCTGTATGTCATGAGTCACAAGCCAGGGTATAGATGATTGCTTTACATGATCAGGTAATGCAATTAGCTTCACTTAATATCTTGGTTTTGATCTATATCCTGGCTGGTGACTTGTGTTACAGGGTTCCTGACTCGTGTGACACCTACATGGAATGGCTGTTAACACATTATTACTGTAGAGTATAAAAAATGGAAATTGTGTATAAAAGTCAGTTGTCACATTTGCAATATATACGTTGGTAAGAATACTTTTATTAATCAAATTCAGATTATTTTTTTTATTTAAATGCAGAGAGGTTGCTAAAGTCAAAGTCAAAACTAAGTATGAAGTAAAATGTCAATATCGTACATCAGTACGATCAGTCGAGACGACTTAGTAACAGCAGATAAAATTCCTTTGCAAAATGTCCACTACATGGACTTCTTCTTCGTCTTCTTCTTCTTTTTCTTCTTCCTCTTCCTCCTCTTCCTCTTTCTCCTCCTCCTCCTGCTTCTTCTTCTTCTTCTCCTTTTCCTTCTCCTTTTTCTTCTTCTTTTTCTCCATCTTCTCCTTCTCCTTCAACTTCTCCTTCTTCTTCTTCACCTTCTTCTCCTTTTTCTTCTTCTCCTTCTTCTTCCTCCTCTTCTTTTCTTTTTCCTCTTTTTCTTCTTCTTCTCTCCCTCCTCCTCCTCCTTCTTCCGTTAAGAACTCTGTGAAACAACAACATATTTACCTTCCAACACGGCACCATATCAGTATCAAATTTGGATTTTTGAATTAGGGGCAATAATGAGGATAACATGTATCAGG